>JAHZND010003685.1:0-17131 GCA_027744115.1 Acrocyrtus sp. NNG-2020 | reverse complement strand
TTTTAATGTTCTCTCTCCATCTCCAATTCGCAGCAAATTTTCAATCTTTCAAACTAAAAAACTTCACTTTTTTTCCTGCACAAGAGTACGAGAAAAATGTGAGCACACACAAAACATTATTGGACATAGCACGCCTACAGATAAAAAAAAGTGCAGGAGAGTGATGGAAGGAAGGAATAATATAAAAAAAAGAGTTGTAATTGTACATTGTAATAAGAACAATTTTTATTCTCTTTTTTTTCTCTTCTCTTCTCCTCAGTTTTTAGACAGACATAGACTGCGATGAGCAGAGATAGGTGAATTGAGAGGAGATGAAAAAAAAAAATTTTTTTGCTTGTGTATTTGGACTGTGTGTGTTGCTGGTTTTGTATGTGCTGCTCAATGCTCGCTCGTATTTTTCAACATAGAAAAAAAAAATTTTTTTTGGGATTGCATTGCCGATCATGTTGATATTACGTATAGGCGAGTGGTGTGAGTAGTGAGGAGTGCGAGAGAGTGGTGCGGAGCGCACATATATAAAATAAAATAAATTTTTTTGAGTATAGTCAAATCGGGCTGGCTCTCTGGCTGCACAGAAGAAGAATAGAGAAGAAAAAAAAAGTGGAAAACTGTTAGACGGGGAGACCAAGGATAGGATTTTTTTTAGAGGCAAAGCAAACGCCAGGCCAGAGCTAAGAGCAGGCCAGGAGAAGAGCACACTGTAAAGGAGAAGGATGTATGTAACTAGTTTTCGGCAAAATGTTGTATTATTGGGAAGAAGACGAGAGAAGGAGCAGCGTAGTGCTGTAAACGAAAAAAAAGAGAATAAAATAAAAGGAGTTAGATTGTAGATGTAGAGAGCGAGAGTGTGCATGTGTGTGTGTATATATATTTTATAGAAGAAGAAAAAAAAAATAACTTGTCTGAGGTAAAATGGTAAAAATGGTAAAGGGGGAAAATCGGTGTGGGTATGAGAAGATATATACTCTTTTTAGGAGAACTGAAGAAAACTTGGAGAAGATTGTGCCCATGTCCATAAAAATATATGTATGTATATATATATTTATAATGAAAATGGATAGGAATGATGGGTATAATATAGTCGAGTAAGGTTTTTTTGTACACGGCGGTGTGGTGGTGGATGAAGATACGGAGGAAATATATATAAGTTTGGATGAAGAAGGAGAATTGTACGAGAATTGTGGATATGGGTTGGATATATATATATATATAAAGTGGATGTACAATATTTATATTTTTTGCTTTGTATATGTTGAGTGGAAGTGAGCGGAGAGAGAATGTAGAAGAATCTCTGGCGCTTTACTACTATCCAACTCAGTATGCTCTGGTGTGCCAGAGAGAAGGAGCGTACGAGACGGAGTTTGAGAGAGCTGCTGAAGAACAAAACCGTTCCATTACACACTTTTTTTCTTATTCTGAAAAAAAAAAGATTTTTTTTTTGCTAGAAAGAAGAGAGATGGAGAGAAAAAAAAATATATTTTTTTGGTGGGAGCCAGAGCCAGCACACTTACAAGAAGGCAGAGAACTCGACGCCGTTCCTCTCTTTTTTGACTCCGGGTTTTTCAATTTTTCAGATGGACTCGTGGAGAATATTATGGGAATGCATTGAAGCCCGAAAAGAAAAATTTATGCTGAGGCTGAGGATAAAAAGAAAAGGAAAAAAATATTATCTTATTTAGCAGAAAAGATGCAGCGTTTTTTAAATGAGAGGAGAGCACGGAGGAGACAAGTATAAAATATTTTTTTTTCTGGAGATGTGGCACCATCCAAAATATATTTAAAAAATGTGAGAAGAAATGGTAAAAATGGAGTCGGCGAATATGAATGAAAATAAATTATAGATCTGAAGAAGAAGAAGAAAATATTAATTTATCCGTTTTTTCGCTAGAGTAGGAATATAATATTTCATGTTTTTGTGAAATGGAAGTAAAAAAGAAAAGAATGGAAGAGGAGAAGGAGGGAGTCATGTGCGCTGTTTTTTTATCCGGGATCATGAGAAGATAATGTGATGTTGGAAGAGATGTTATGTAAAAGTAAAGACGGTGCGCGGTGGGCTTTTCGGTCCATGAATACGAAATGAAGCGCATGAGTCTTTTTCGTGATCATTGTAATTCGAGGGCTTCTCTGGGAAAATGCAGATTTTCCGGAGATGGAACCGGAGCACTGGGAATTTACGGCTTGTTTGTCTTTTTTGCACTCTATTTTCGCATTCGGGACACACACACACACACACACTCGCTGAAATAAAAAAATTCATTTACTTTAGGTATAAAAGGATACGCCATAGATTTCCGAATTGCATACTGATAATGAGCTATTAATACCAAATTATGAGGGATATGAAATGCAATTAAAAATACATTACATGCAATACTTGGAATTTTGCGATAAAAATTTTTTTTCAAGTATTTTCCTTGCTGAGTGAAACCGCGCAGGAACGAGAATTATCATCATCATATGAGTGCTGTGAGCCGCAGTTTTTAGGAACACCCACAGAATACTTATAAAGACGGGGAGGCCGAACTTTAGCTTTCTTCCTTATAAAAGGTTGGCAAGGTTTAAGAGGAGGATCATGCTGCTGAGAAACCATTGTCAATAATCGGTCATACAGTGTGAACTGCTAACAAGGTCGTTTCACCTTTTTATATATATATTTATATATTTAAGGAGCAGCTCCCAGCTCAAGCTATCCACACGACCACTATTACCCTACCAATACCACCACGAAACCAAACTGCAATTAAAAAAAGCCAAAGCCAACTTTACACTACCTATTAGTAGAAGGTTCAAGTTTTTTTTTCATTTTTGGGCTGCTGGGAACGGGAGCAGGGGAAAAAACGAAAATGATTTATTGCCTCTTTCTCATACGAAGGAAAATCTCGTAGATCGAGATGGTAAATGATGGTGTGTAAACAAAGTGGGTTCTGCGACTCATTTATTTCGCTCCTTTCCCTTTTGTGCGTAAGCACAATTTATCAGGAAAAAAGGACGATGACGATAGCTGATAGCTCTCTTCTCTGATTGATTGTGCTCTGCGATAATGTTCGAGAGTTGAAGAGAGTGAGACACTGCCGAGATAAGCACGTTGCAGTGACACGCGATTCTTGTGAGCAGTGCAAGTGTGCCACAGTTGACGAGCAACGAGAAAGGATGATGCTGATATTGATGTGCCCTACTCCAATCCTTCTCCTTTTTTTCTCATTATTTTGGCAACAAGTTTCTTCTGACATTTATTGCCGTGTTTTTTATATGTCCTACACAAAAAAACATTAAAAAATAGTGTTTAACCGAGAAAGCGGAATTTCTGTAAATATTTAAACTTAAACATCTTTTTTTATTGTCAGTCTGTCCAATAATAACACTCCGATTGTCATTTTGAAGTGAAGACAAGCCGCTTGACATCTTGTTGAAGCAAAACAATTTTCAATTTAGATGCACCAACTACCATAGACAAGTATCAATATCAGTGAAGAGTCCTTCGTCATCTTCGGTTTCAGCTCTCAAACAGATTTTCATTAGAGAGCTCACGGTAATAAAGACAAGAGCCGAAAAAAAAAATATTTTCTCCTCTTCTCCAGTCAATGTTGATGGGAATGGCATTTTCAGGTTTAATCCGTTTGCTGGATACTGGACGCTGATATGTCTTCTAATAAGTAGCCATGTGAAAGTCATGTTGCGTCATTCCTCTTATAAATCTTTTTTTCTCTGGACGACGGACTGGATATATACTTTTTACGTTCTCGCTTCTCTCCTACTTCATAATGTAATTTTCTCGGCATTCCAGATTCCAGATTTTCTACTTGGCCAGGACAAGGACAGGTTTAAATGTACACGGACAGGGAATTTTGTAGAGGGACATACCTAAACATGATTTTCTCTGGAACTTGTCTTCCACTTTTTTTTTCCAGTATTGGTATTGATGGAGCGATGCTGAAAGCAAAAAAAAGAATATTCTGTCCTTTTCTTCTTGGTTGCCTTGCTACTCACTCCTCCTGCTTAGCTACTTGATGAAATCTCGGGTTTGTTGTTTGTAATATGCGCACACTTACCTTCTCGCTAAAAAAAAGTGTTTACTCCGTTGTAAGGAAAAACAATCCTTTGTTGCTTTGAGTTAGCTTCCTCTAATATGATTTCGGGACTCGGGTAGTGGAGTGGATGTCTGGGGAGAGCATCTCAATCCAGCTCGTCAGTTTCATCCAGGAACAAAAACGGATAATAATAGAGCGGAGAAAGTGGAAATGTTGGAATTGGTTGAGATGCGACGGAAAAGTTTGCTTTTACTTTTTGGAGAGGAGAAGGAATATATTTGAACGAGTTGTGAAGAAGACGCTGCTCAAGAGGCTATTTGAAGATGATGTCCACTTCCATCATGCTCTCCATCGGAGTAAAGGTTGAAGGTTTTGCTAATGGAAGGAAAATTTTCTCCGTTGTCTTCATCAACCGCACACAATTACTCCTTTCTCGGAGATTTTCAGGTGAGTAGTAAATCGTAATAATGGTGGCCTTTCAGACATCTTTTGATATTTGATCTGTACTTCACTTCCTGTCGGAACGAGTCACGCTGAGTGAGCACCGATAACAAAGACATCCTGACGCAAGCGACAAACTCAAGTGGGGCTGGAGCTCATCTCTCCTCAATCCCCGCTGAAAGAAAAAAAATTTAAGACGGTGAGCTCAAGTGGAGAAAATCGGGAGAGTGGCAGGTAAAACAAAAAGGAACTAATTTCCGCTTGTCCTCAGTGTAGTAATCCAAGCACAGTTAATTAGCGCGATAACGAGCTTCCATCAAAACGGCTTTATATGTTCTGTCAGTTCGCGGCTAGCTGTCAACCCATTTCCCGACATTTTAGTCTCTTCCACGAAAAAGTAAATCAGTGAAAGGAAAACCCTTCAAGGATATTGTATTACGCTTTTTTGCACTAGTTGGGCACACTTCCGCTACCGTAGAAAGTTTTCTCCTGATGAAAGAGCGTAATCTTTCACGCTAATGTCATTTATCCTCAGGAAATTTCATAAGGAGAGTGGAGAAGTGTGAGGAATTTTTTTTTCTTTTGCTTCTTTCACACTGCCAGCGGCTCCAGCCGTTTTCTACTAACAACCTTTTCCATATGTTTCCAGTTTTTGCGAGTGCCAGCAGCGGCAAAACACCAGAGAAAAGTGCTAGAGCGCTGCTCTCCCAACCGAAGCTTTTCTGCCATAACGTGAAAATTACATTTGCACAAAATGGACTCTCCGCTCTCTCATGCAAACGGATATATGGCTCGGCCTGCTTCCGTCGCTCTAAAATTTCGCTGTTCCTTTTAAGCGATTCCATCTGAGAGAATACGGTCAACTAAATTCAATTTTCTTTCACTCATTATTCATCTTACGAAACGAGAAACCGTAACCATCATGTTTTGTATCTTCTGTTTAATCATTTTTGCCTAAAATGGACAAATGGACGTATTTTTCCCCTTTCATTTTAATTACATCATTGCCCATTTAAGTGTTTAGACGGAGAGCGCAAAATGACATTTCACCTTTTGTAGGGCTCCTTAAAGTAAAAGTTCTTCTAAAAAATTAATACGCCTCCGCACTAGCGCAGTCTGCATTACCACTGTGGAATCCAATTTAGGAGAGTGAATATTCCGAAAAATGTACGAAGCCTTTCCAACTTTCACTGGGGAAGGCTAGGAGGAAGCACTTCCGATTCACTAGCGACGGGAAAAGAGGAGCATGAGCTGGGTTTTTTATTTACCTACAAGTATAAAGTACGAATTTTGCGCTCGTAAATAAAAAAAATTACCCCCACAATAAAATCTTTAAAGGAAATTAAGTGTCAGTGTCTAATTCTTTTATTTACTATAGTTCGTTATGATATAATAATTATATAAACAGCTAAACTAAACTATTTAAAGCCATATTACAATTAAATTTTTAAAAGATAAAGACGAGTCAGTTCATTTGACAAGATTAGAGCAGGAGCTGCCTGTCATCACAGCCTGTGCGAGGAAGGGTCCTTTGTTTGTTGCGATTGCGAGCATCTCCTCCCCGTTTACAGTAAAAGCTGTTACGTCAGTTGCCCCGGAAACGGGGGCGTTGTAGTACTCTTGAAATCCCTGAAAAGTAAAGCAATATTTTTTTCGAAAATTTTTCTAATAGTGTCATCATTGGTTGAAAAAATGACAAAAAAATAAGGAAAAATTACCTCCACAAATCGGTTTTCATAGAATGTGACTCCCTCCTGTGGCACTGCAGTTACTAGGAACTGCTGTCCACACAGCGATACCTTTCTCAGTGAGCTGATAGGCCAATTCGAACGTATCGTCTGAGACATCACAAAGTTGCCTCCAAGCTGCTCAAATCTGAAAATGACAACTTCCCCTGAGCCCGAGTTTCCCTGCTGGGCAAACGCGACGAAGCTTTGCCTGTAAAACTCATTTCCGGTTTGAGTTGTAATGAACTCCAAGTCAAACGCTCCGTCTGTCATCACACTCCTCAGAAGGACGAACTGCTGTGTCATCCCCGACCACGTGTAAATCTCAGACTCGGCACTGCAAGAACTTTGGTCGGCGCTGGTTTTGCTGTTTGCAATCCCCAACATCCACAAATTGTTCACCTTCTCTAAAGCCACCTTCTTTGCCCCGTGGGTTCTAATATCCTGCACTGTCTGGAGAGCCCCGTTGGATCCAATCCGCATGATTTTCGTCGTGGTAGAATGGCTTCCTATTTTCAGCGATTTAAAATTTTACCTCTTTGCTAATTAAATTAAATGACTAAAGTCACAACTTCATTTTTCAGCTTACTAGTGCTCTTGTCGAAATACTGGGCGAGTACAAGGTAGTCCGTTCCGCTCTCTGAAAATATTCCAACGTCACTCAAATGCCCCATTTGCATTTCCCCGATCAGTTTCTTCCCAGCCAAGATCCTAGTTGTCCTGTCCTTTGCACTAATGCACCTGCAACAAGGTCATATCATGCTCGCATCAGTGTGATAACCGATTTCCACTTTATAATTAATTAGTTATTTTATCTTACGACGCATTAGTTGAAAAAGTTTCACTGGCGACAGTATAAGTATTTTCGTTTCCTCCTTCCACATTAAACACCCGGAGGCAGTTGTCGACGCCAACCTTCTCCACAACTGCATTTCCATCCTGATCCCAGTCCTCCTCTATTTTGAGCGTGTTTACTACATTACACCCACATCCTTTGGGCAGGCCAACTCCCTCAACATCCCCACTCTCGTGATGGAATGTGATAAGAATGTCTCCAAAGTTAGCTCGCTTCACATGCTCCACTTTCGACTTGCTTCCCAGCAAACTCATGTCCTGCTTCAGTCTCAAATAGTCTAGCCAGCCAGGATGCTTTTTTGCCGTTCTCCGTAGGATGGTCTCTTTGCCACTCAATTCTTTCGCCAGCGCCTCTGGACTTTCAGCCTCCCTCATGATTTTCCCAATCTTTTGGGAAACGTCTGCATCAAAATTTTTCAGATGGAGGTCATTCAAAGACTCGATTTGAACTGGTTTCCGAACCACGACAGGATTTTCAAATATAACTGGACGGGTTATCACTTCCTTCCGGTCCACACGCAGTGTTTTATCTAGGAGCTCATCAACAGTGTGGCTGTTCAGGGACGGGGAGTCCACCTCACCCTCAACTGTTAGGCTGTTCGAGAACACTTTACTCCCACTGATGGGGGGAAGCACCGAAACATCTCGGCTTATTGTGTTCTTAACGTTCACGCTGTTTATCGTCGGCACTTTACAGCTTTTTCCTACACTCACCGCTTCGAATGTGAAGGGTCCTTGCAGCTCCTGCCTGTCTTTTGTTAGGCTCACCCGGTCCGTCAGCAACGAAGCTAAGCTGAAGTCACTGCTCACGGCATTCTCCCACAAAATGTCCTTGCTTATTGCTGCGTCCTTCAAATGCACCTGCTTGATTTTTCGAGGGTCGTCCTGAGTAACCAACTCCGATATGTCCAGTTCAGACCACTGCCCTTCAATATCCAGATTTTTTATTGATACATCCCCGTTGAAAACTTTACTACCCTTGATCACCCTTTCAGTCCCATCGGAACTCTTGTAAATGTCCCGATCCATTTCCAGCAGATTTCTCCCGTCAACCTCTTCAACATTCAGTGTTGTCACCGAATTCATTAGCCGTTTGATAGTTAGTGGACCCCGAAACGTGTTCTTTCCAGTTAGTACCTGTTCAACCCACAAAAATTTTAGTTTTTTCTGTTCTTATGCAAAGGTTAACAACTTAAAATGTTAAAATTGAAAGGTTAAAGGTTTGTCACATGCCCATTTCCCATCAGATTTCATTAGAGCGTCATCCTGGATGTCCTTCAGATTTACTCCATTTAGCCATTTGTCCGGTGATGAGAGCGCTGCGGTCTTTAGTCCTTTCAAAAACGTCACCCTTCCTGATACAATCTGCGGGCCGGTTTTTTCAACAGCGTTACTGAAAAAGTAGCTGAGTCTCTCCAATTCCTGCTGGTCTTCATCCCAGTTTAGATTTCCATTAATAGTCACTCTCTCAAATGACTTGATTCCAGAGAGAGCCACAGTGTGTTTTAAACCGTCATCAAACTTAATCCCATTTACTAGCCCTTCAACAATTAGTGGCCCTTGAATTGAACCTCCGGAGGACTCAAATGTCACTGGCGAGTTAACTTCAAATGGCTCATTTATGAATACCAGATCACTAAAAGGCACCCCGCCAATTTCATCTGCACGGAGATTTTCTGCAAAAAAATAAATGCAAAAAATGGGAAAGTAGTTAAGCTTATAGCTGATCTACTAGATAATAATTTTACCTTCAATATCGACGTTTTCCAGTGTCCAATTTCCTGTCACAGTCTGTGGTTTGGTTTTGGAAAAGGCGTGCTCCTCCACGTCCTCCAGGTCCACATCGTTGACAGTTGAGCAACTCAGGTGCCCTTTCAGGTCCGCATTGGTGAACGTTTTGGTTCCCTTAATGAGTCCGCCCGGTGAGTCTAGCCGAACGATATTTGACATATATCCAAATACCGGAATTCCGTTTATCTGTTGAGTTATGGAGCTTCCTGAAAACATAACGCCTGCGTCTTCCAGCTCCAAATCTCCTTCTAAAACCTGCTCATTAGAATGCCTCAGGAAAACCAGATTCTCCACAACTTCAGCCACATTCACTCCATTTAGGATCTCCGTTGAAAATTTTCCAGCTGGCAGATTAAGAGATATACGTTATGTGAGACATATTTTAAATTTTTCATTAAATCTTACCTTGAACGCGTCGCAGGAACGTAACATGTCCGTCAACCACATTATCCTGGTCTTTATACGCAGTTGTCCTCCCAACCTCCTCCAAATTCAGACCATTCACAGCACCAGTCACGGCCACATCCCCTTCTTCTACGGTTAGGGTTTTTGCATTCACCGGACCTAGAAATTGGACGCTTCCAGTGATGACTTGCTCCTTATTTGAAAGTAGCATGATTACATCATCTTTAGGATTCACCCCATTCAAGTTTTCGAATGAAGCGCCGCTCTTTGCAAAAATTGGTTTTGCGAATGTCTTTGTCCCTCGAACTGCTCCTTGAAATGAGTCATCTACAATCATTTGATGAAGCCCTGACACATCAATGTTTTCCACAGTAGCGCCATCCACCATTGTCACATTTCCATGGAAGAGGACCGGCTTCTCAAAGCTAGCTGCAGTTTTAATAAGAATCGTCGACTGTTCCAGTGAAATAAACTCCTCTGGAAATTTAAATGTTGAGAGGAAGCCTGTCTTGAAATTGCCACTCTGAACAGTGACCAGCCTATCTGAAAGGATTATCTCCGCAGCGCCCACCACATTGTCTCTGGCACTGGACCAGTATTTTGTCTTCAGCTCATCCAGAATCTTCCCATTCACCACAGATACCTGAATGTTATCTGCGTTCACCTCCTTTAAAATTATTTCCTTGTTGCTGCCCGCAGTGTAAACGTGAACCTTATTTAGCTTGGCAAGCTCCGATACATCTTTCCCCGCTACAGTCACTCCGTCCGGAACGGATATCTCATGAACATTGCAATTTTCTAGAAGGACCGGCCCATCAATCACGACATTCGCTTGGTTTCGGTTCACTGCTTCTTCAAGGCGGGCACCATTTACGTGAACAGTACTCAACTCCCCGTCAATCATAACATTCTCCACTCGAAAGTTTGAAAGGATTTGTTGGTCACCGGAATAAGTTAGTAGCTCTTCACTCCTCATTCCGGAAATGAAGCCGGCCTCAATCTGCTCAACATTTAGCTCGCTCAGCATCACAAACCCTAGCAAATAAAAGTCTGCATAAGCACAAATTTTTAGTGGCATTTTAGAATTCTTTAAAAGCATTTCAATTCAAACCCTTAATTTCCTGATCTACTCCGTTGACCAGCACATTATTCTGGAAGCTATCCCACTCCTTCGAGTTAAGATTCTGGACGGTGAGTTGGCCAATCTTTAGATTGGCTTGGTCCGTAAAAGTCAGCTCTCCAGTGAAGTGCTGCTCCTCATCCCCCTCGAGCTTTGCAACAGAGGCGAACCACTCACGGATGTTTTTCTACAATTTTGAATTGTACTTTTTAAATGTTCTGATTTAAATTTTAATTGCATAAATTTAATTTTAAAAGGTATGTGCTTTTACATCATTCACATTAGTCGTGGTAAAGGTCCCTGTCACCACTGGAGCATGCTTGAATCCTTTTACAATCACATTCTTGTCCCCCTTCAGTACCACATCCGAAAAAAGAATGTTATTAACTGTCACGTCCGGTGATACTCCAACGGAGTTCCCCAAATTCAAATTTTTCGTAAATTTGTGCACTCCAGTGGCAGTTTGTGATGTAGGGCATGTCCTCAAAAGAAAGGCTAACAAAAAATTAATTGTTATTTGTTAGAGAACAATTGCCTAATTCAGAAAAAAAGATATAATTTTGCAAATATTTTTTAAATGTTTTACAGTTAGGAGAAAGTTTCGAATTTGTATTTTCAACGAATACGTTATCCGCTTGAATTGAGTCCATAGTCCACTCTCCTGTCACTCTCTGGGGATGTGGGGAGTTCAGTGTCAGCACGGCCGTTTGCAACTCATTCCATTTTATGCCATTTATAGAGTTCACCTTAAATAAATTTAATATTTGTATACATTTCTTGAAATTCCCAAAAAAAAACGACTAACCATACTATTGCTATTTTGCATATGTACCTTCAAATCTCCAACTTTTGTGCTGTCCCCAGATTCGAACTGAACTGACCCTAGAAACTTCAAATTTCCGGTGATAATCTTTCTCCCATCACTTTTATATATGATATTATCCAGACTTGACTTCAGCTGTTGGAGCCGCTCACCACTCGCCTTGATGTCGGACAAAAGCTTGGATGGCGTCGTTTTTACGGTGTCTAAAGGAATATATCAATTTTTAAGATAAGTAACTTGAGCTTAAATAGTCTAATTTTTTTTACCGTGGTCTGATCCATATCCCGATCCATATCCCGATCCATAGTCGTAGCCTGATCTCGAAGCTGGGGCAATGTGAGCATGTCTGACTTTCGACTTTCCAGCCTTCATTTTCAGAGCTTTATCAGTTTCTAAAATTCCAGTGAGCTGGAAATTTTTGTCTGTCCGAAGCACATTTCTTGCTCCGTCTGTAATCCTATCTAAGATTGGCCTTGAATCGTCCAAAGAAGTTTCCAGTGAGTGCATACAGTCTGATAGAGAATCTCCAGGATCTTTCCTACTATCCACACCAACCTCTCGCTGGACAACACCTACCGGGAATATCTTTAAAGACTCCATTTCTGACCCTGGCGTTAATTTATTGGTTGTAACTAGAAATAACGATTCCTTTTGTGTGCTGCCCCCAGTCACCCGGAGAAATTTTGCTTTGCTAATTGTCTCTTCTGTAGTTATCCGACTGTCAAAAGTTTTGCTTTGGACCCAAGTCGTCATCAGTTTGGATGTCGAGGACGTTGACCTCGTAAAAATTCGAAGTTGTCCTCCATCCGAAGCTATCAAGACGGGATCGTCGGCACTAAGCTGAAGCCCACTAAGGAATAAATTGTTACCTTGAAGTCCGTCAAACTGCTGCCAATATATAAAGTCCATCCCCCCAAACCAGTAAACGATGCTGGACTCCTTCTCCTGACCTATGACGAGGAAGTGTTCCTTCTCCGTACTCATATACTGAAGGTCCCTTGCTCCATGACTCCATAGGAGTTGCACTCGCTCCAGTCTCTCCAGCTGATTCATGCTCAGGACGATGGTCCCCAGCTCCATATTTTCGGAAGAGTCCTGTGCCTGTGCTATCGCAATGTACTTTTTCGAATTGATCGTAAACGTCTCCACAGCAGTGGCTCCTGTCGTTTGAACCTGGTGAATTTCGTCCATGTATGACCCTGCCCAACGGAATATTCTGGACAATTTAAGAATATATTTATTAATTTAAAAAAAATTCCAGCAACTCGTCTGTATAAATCAAAGTTTTTACGCAGAGAAAGTAGTAGAGTGGATTTCGTTGTCATTGCACAAAACAAGAAAAAGGTTTCTCCTGTGCTCGAAAAACTGGCCAGCGACTGCATTTCCCTTGTTGAATATCCTTTGCCGGCGACGCACCGACTTTAGGGTGTGCTCGTGCATCGTGTAAATTGACGAGAATGTGCCTTTTGTAGTCAATAGGAAAAATGTGTGCTTCCACTCAAAGCCCTGCAAACACAATTACGAGAAAGTACAAAAAAAATAATTAATTGGAAATACTTTTTAACTTTTTGACTTCCAATTCTCATTCTCTTCTAACATTTAGGACAATCTCATCCTTCGCCAAATTCCATTCTCCCACCAACTTTAGATTGCTGCTTTTTCCAGAGTCATCGTCTCCATTTACAGACTTTGATGCTGGATCCAGAAGGTCACTAATCTCATAAATTCCATCTCTCTTAATTAAGTACGGCTTTCCGTCAAAAACAAAAGTGGAGAAAGGGCCAACCGACTCCGTCACAGCTTCAATGAACCGCTTCGGTGCCACTGACAAATCAGTTACCGTCCCTCCCACTAAAGCTGTCAGGGAAAATTTAAAGTTTAAAAACATTCACATATTTATTACACAATCAAAAACGGATACTCAAATTTTTACCTCGCTTTCGTCTTGTGTGCGCCGTCATAAATGACTTTGTCATATCCACGCGGAAGGCATCTACCTCTCTTTTCAGTAACTTGGCCAGTTCCTCATTTTCCTGCTGGAATAGTCTTTCCAGTCTCACATTTACACAAAATGCTATCTCAATTCCCACTGCTAACAACAGCAGCAGCTGTACAGTCAAAATTAATCCCTTCATTGCTGCATCCCAAATTCACGACTTATTTAATTGCTAAAAAATATTATTAAACTTTTATTCCACTTGTAATCATTATATTCAAGTTTTATGCACCTTGCTTCTTTGTACTCAGCCAGTCAATATTAGCACTAACAACAATATAAGTGAATCCTCCCACTAGCTAAAAAGTCCTACTTCCTGTCATTTTACTATAGAGCTCTCCTCTCCAATCTTGACAAATCAAAAACAAATCTGTTGCCTTTCCAAGAAAGCATTCTCTTCCAAGTCCATTCTCACTATCCCAAACATGAAGCTCCATCCACTGTGCCACAGACCTAAATTGTGTATTCAGTGTGGTTTCCTTGTGATGGAACAGATATGCTTATGATGACTCCCCTGACCAATGATAATGTGCAGTCTTTCTAGATATTCTTATTATTCTTACGATTAGTCAATTTAGTCAATTAGTCATCGACAAAAGATTACAATATACATCGTGGAGTAAATGCGAGAAAAGCTATCACTCTTTTTAGCATTAATTTTATGGGACTCTAATTTTAGGGTAGCTGTTGTGGCGGTGCTGACTCTAGCTCGGATCAACTTATTTTCCATGAATTATCGAGTGTGGAATTTCTATTCGTGATTATACAAGTTTATATGCTTGGTTTTTCGTCGGCATTACTAGTTTTCCTTTTTTATATGTACTCTACTGATAGTTGCGGCTGCTTATCCATTTGTGCCTAATTAAAATACTTTTGTCACATATATCAGTAGCAACCACGCTAAAAAGTACAATAAGTATATCTCACAATTTCAGACACGATTACTCTCCGAAATAACTGTTATTTTTAAATTTTTATTCATTATTTCATTTCATTACAATACCAAATATTGTACGTTAGTAGGACAATAATAACCAGGGAAAAAATTCTTCACATTTTCAAATAATGTTATTTAACCATAACCTGATTAACTCATGGAACCACCAAGAATCAATGAAAAGAAAAACGACCCAAACAAAACAAGAATTTTGCATTTCATAAACACCTTACCAATATTAAAAATAACCAATTAAACCATCAAAATCTAAAGTCAACAATTAAAACTAAAACTAAAATCTTACAACTGTTCACAACGGATAGTTCCTTAATCCATCACCGGTTAACCTCATTGCTATTTATCTAAAGTAAATAGTAAATTACTGTCAAACTATAAATCAAAAATAACGTTAACCATTTTTGTAGAACGGTTGTACTAGAAATTACCAAAAGTTTATTTCTATGGTAACAAAAGACATAACGTGTTTTGGAAAAACAGTTTCCACTGAGAGGAACTTTCTAGAAACTTGGAAAAATACATTTTCAAATAGTGCTATTTAGCATTAATTCATGAGGCAAAAAAATCATTGTAAACAAAAGAAACCAACATAAACCAGCAAACTGCTTTCAAACAGAATGCGTTTCATTAACACCTGACCAATCAATCAAACCATAAAAATCTAAAGTCAACACTTGAAACTGAAACTAAAATAAAAACCTTACAACTGTTCACAACAGATAGTTCATTAGTCCATCACCGGTTTAAATAATTAAATCAAACAGCCGCTTAAGATTAACATTATTCAGTATTTTAGTAAAATGATATTACGGAAAATCATAAAAGTTCATTTTATATTCAAACAAAAGAGAACAGCAAAAACATTTTTTTTGTAAATCTATTAAATCCAAGTAAACTTTTTCAATTCAATCAATTCCCACTACCATCTGCATACCACATTTCAACGTAGGTAACTATAATTCGCAATTTCAGAATTCTATTTTCCATCAACTTTCCCCGTCCATTAGTTATAGCAAATGATCCCACCTTATAAATAATGCAACAAAAATTGCAACCTGTTGTTGACAGGACCTTTGAGAGCAGTTCCAGCTTGAAATGCATACTTGTGCGCATTTTGGCAAGGTGCAGGAACAGCCACTGTCCCACTCCAATTGAAATACCTGAAAATTTTTCAGTGAAAATTGGGCAGTTAATAAGTTTATCACATGTTGATTTAACTTTCGCACTGATTATTGTTAAAAATTGAAAATGCTAAAATAAGTACATGTGACACAGCTTGTACGTGAAGAGTTGCATTCTATCAGGAGGCAGTTTCGACGCAAAAGCATTTATTCATTTATCATTTAATTTATATATATATATATTTGTCATGGTTTCAAAAAACCTCGTCCATTAGTTCCCACTTTATAAATAATGCAACAAAAATTGCAACCTGTTATTGACAGGCCCTTTGAGAGCAGTTCCAGCTTGGAATGCATACTTGTGCGCATTTTGGCAAGGCGCAGGCACAGATACCGTTCCCGACCAATTAAAATATAGGTGACACAATTTAAACGTGAAGAGTTGCATTTTATCTGGAGGCAGTTTCGACTCGTCATAAATAACGTTGTAGTATGTTGGACTGACGCATCCTTGGCGAGCAATTTGGGAAATGATGTAAAAATCATACCTGCAAAAACATTTATTCATTTATCATTTAATTTATATATATATATATTTGTCATGGTTTCAAAAAACCTTAAAACCATTCATATTAAGAAATAAGTTGGACATTTAAATACATACCGCTCAGGTCGAGTAACGATGTCGTCCACAACCAAACCAGGTTTCGGGTTGGCAAACCTTTCATTTCCAATGCGCTGGAAGAAGCGTGTATTGATTCTCTTGTTGACGATAATATAGCTCAGCTTCGGTAACGGCTTCCCAGCGGCCTGATAGACGTCCGCAATTCGCTTCTGTTGTTAATAGTAAATTCAAATGGAAATTTCGTAAAGCAATTTCGAAATGAAACATTCTCATTAAATTTTAATTTGCGTTACATCGGTTTACCTTGACACCAGCTAGTTCAATTTCATACACGTGACGAAGTTGACCCTCACCAACACCATCACGATACATCATTAGTCGCTCTGGCAAATTCTCGCTGTTATGCTTAGCGTACGCTTTCAGGCATTCTAATCATTTAATGTCAAAACAAACGATTACTATTGCAAGAAAACTAAAAAAAATATTAATAAAAACTTCTAGTGCATACTTTCAAACATCCCAGCGAAACTTGCTGCAACTTCCATTCGATCCACCCCCATCTTGCATATGGTCGAATAGTAACGTCCTAAGCTCGGAGTGATTGTAGCTGTCATTGCTCCAATGCTGGCTCCGCCACCTGGCCCCGAATGATGGACATCGTACCCCAACACCATGATAGTCTGAAATTATTGAAATTTAGAAAAGAAAGTTACATGCTTTAAATCTACACCCTTTCTAATAGAAAATAATGCTAAATGCAAACTAGTTTACTATAGTTGCTCACTTTCATTGGATTAGCCACACCCCAAGGTTCTCCTCCTTGTTTTGCGTTCATCTGAATTACAACCTTTGTTGCAATTGACATCAACCCTTTGGGGTTATTTACATTTTTAGCCAGGAAGCACTGTGATGGGACTATGAATTAAAATATCACAATAATGTGTAACTGAGCATCGAATTACTTAATATTTATTTGATAGTAAAATTTACCACAACCAGCTAAATCTACTTACTGGCCAATTCTCGACTGCAGCGCTGCTTAACCCTAGAATACGTATCCAAGCTGTTTGTAGCCAGTACAACAAATATCATGTCGACCTGACCTTTTAACCGGTCTAACCCTTGATTAATTCCACTTAAATAAGTGTCCACGCGTGTATCCGAAAGCGGAATGCTAATTAGAAATCAAAGCAAAAGTAAACGTTTACATCTCGGTTCCAATAATTATTTGCAACCAATTATCA
>JAHZND010003684.1:0-12169 GCA_027744115.1 Acrocyrtus sp. NNG-2020 | reverse complement strand
TGAAATCAGTCGACAAACTAGTTATAAATTAGTTCAAAGTAGTGAGCAAAATGTTTTGAAGAGAGAAGTAAATCAATTTATAAAGTGAAATACGTGGGATTGTATTAAGTCCGACTGCTTTAAAAGTCATCCAAAGTCAATCGCGCCATTTGCACAAATTTCCAGGAATCCGCTAATCGAACCAATTGTAGCAAGCCGCGCGTGCTTCTATGTGCCTTGAGAAACCAATTACGGAGCCTGCGTTTTCCTCTAATGACACCAGCGGCCGAACAAATGAAGTGTGCAAAGAAAACCCATTATTACCGTGGCAGTAAGTGGAAGCAAGGAGCGAGGAGCAAGGCCACGCTCCCTAACATGTGCCACTTTCATGCTCTTCTTAAAAATTTCTTAAAATAAATTTATTTGTTTGCCACTCAAAGACACAAGCGCGTTTTAGCTTACTCTCTGAATCAATAGTAGTAACTAGTAGCCCTTGGAAAAGTTTTTCAAAAAAAAATATTTCAAAAACCTGAGAGGCAAGCAATTACTCATGTGAATAAATGCTCATTAGGGAAGCTCCTCCTGACCAACGGGAGTGCCTACTTGTTTCAGTAATTGTTATAAAAGTGTCAGCAAAAGGAAATCACGTGGACAGTGGCAAACTCCGCAGCGAAAACTTTTTAATTCTGTGAATTAATGTATGGCAGCTTCCTCCTCATAATTCAGAACTTATCCTCATGATGAGGCAGCCATTCCTTCTCATTCTCGTAGCTCATGCATATAATAATAAGAGCCACTTACATTTCTTATTCTTCTTCCGTTTTCCCACGGAGAGAAAAGGAAAGGAGAGCCGTTGGCTTTGAATTGAATTCATTGTAGTTGTTCCTCTTCCACTCACTCCTCTACTCATGGCCACTTTTCTACTGCACTGTGTCTTTATAGCCTCCAGACTACAATTCCATTCGAAAATAAGTTCAGCGATGTGTGTGCACAGTAAAAACAAAGGGAAGGCCAAACTAGCTCTCTCTCCTCTCCTTTCCTCTCCTCCAAGAAAGAGAAAGGAGCAGAGTGGTGGAAAGAGGAAAATGGAGGCAACAGTGAGTGAAAGAGGGAAAAGACTTAACGAATTCATTAAATTTATTTCCACTCCAGTTACTCATTTCATCTCCTTAGTCGAATTAGCTCCATTAGGACAGCGCCCATTAAACCAGAGAAAATTGTCCAAAAACTAACATTTACGCCTCTCTAATGTAAACTTATGTACTCGAGCTTTCTCCTATAAGTCACTACAGCCCTGGAATCTTATATGCTCGCAGTTGACAATGGTTTTCTACAATTAGGTAGGTAGCTCTATAAAATGCCGCTTTGCTCTTTGCTTTCTTCCTTATTACATTTTATACATTATTAATGAACTCGTGCTACACACTCCTTCCAACCCAGCCACTTCCAACTTCTCAAAATCTACGTGTATATCCCAACGCCATTCGCACATAGATACAGAGGAAACAGAAACGCCAACAGTGAGCCACTTACTTTTTTTTCCAGCTTGCTACAACAGTCATCTTCATTCTTTCCCGAGTAAATGAATCTCTACGGCAAACACAACATGCGACTTGAGCTGAAAAGCGAAAGCGTTTGCAAATGATGCAGTTTCAGCTTTCACCTGGCATGTACGCTCCATACACTCAAGAAAACTCTTTTTCTCATTCCCACCAACACGAGATTTTTTTTCCTTCTCCTCTTACAAATTACATTTATTCTCCCATTTCCCCCACTACCCTGAAGAAAAATGCTGTTGCTTTCGTGGAGTACCTTGTTATGCCTCATCCTCCGAAAAGTGCTTTCTGCCTTCCCCTGCAGCCATTACACAGCCTTTCCACTAATCAGTTATTACGGTTTCGAGGTAACCAACAGGTTTCGCCAATAACCTTATTTATTATAATTGATAATGACAGGCTTGACAAGATGAAAGAATATCCTTTTCGCAATTTAGCAGCCTGTTAAAAATCATCATTACAGCTTCTGAAAGGTAAAAAAACCAACTGTCATACTAACTTTTTTTCATATAGTTATATAATTACTCGGAAAGATCCTGCCAAGAAAATTCTTTTTTAGAAAGATGTACTTTCTGAATATTTTCGTTGGTTCACTTTTTCAAAGGAGTATACGTGGAAGGAGAGGAGAAAAAGAATTAGAGTATCCATGGCAAACACTAGTCGTGTGGGAAACAAAATGTGAAGAGGCATCTTCAAGAAGAGTATAAGCAAAAATGGAAGAAGGGAGTAAGTGCAAGTTGCTGTTATTGCCATTAAAGTTAAACAGGATGACAGAGAAAAGGAATGAGGAGGGGAGAAAGGGGAAAAAAGACTAAAAGCAGGAGAGAAAGAGAGAGTGAAGAAGAGCAAGGATAATATGTCGTGTGACAGTGAGAAGGGGCATGTAAGCCGTCTGTAAAATTGCGTAGAGCATTAAATCAAGAAAGCAAACGGTCCATTTAGTCAAGAATCTCTCGCAACTTCTTTCCACTAACTCTTCTTTTTCTTTCTCTATTTTTCCTACTCTTCACACAATTTACTCACTACTCACCACTTCTTTAACCATCTGCTTACATGCATTTCGTAAAAGAGCTGGAAAGGCGAGGAGGCCTTGCAGCTTTTTTTAAAAACCAGTCTGTATATGGACTGAGTGGGAGCACTCAGTGCGACCTCATCGAAATGAAAAGCAGTGTGGCGGCTACTCGGCAAATGCAATAATGTACGTGGCAGTCTGGCACCCAGCCCTCTGCTGGTTTACGGGGAGCTCCGTTTTCTCTTGAAAATTACCTTGCTAATGGAGGAACACTCGAAAACTTTTTTTTAACCAAAGTCTTTGAAGAAGAATTTGAACATTATAAAGTGCATTTAAAATAATTAGTTTAAAATGCATCTTTCTCGGAATTTGAATGAAACAAATCTTATTTCTGCGATTTAAATGGGTTTTTTGTGGGGCAACGTAATTAAGAAGAATCTGTTTAGTTATAATTATCGCTTTTCTCCTTTGCCTCTCATTAGCTGATCTGTCTTTTGTTTTTGGGGAATAACTTTTGTGACACTTTTGCTGGTAGTGCCATTTGAAAAGGAAGGCGTCTGTGCTGACAAGACAGAAACAATAACAACGGAGAAGGGAACAGGAGCGCGTTGTTTTATTTCGCCATTGTCCTACTAAAGTCCGTTCCCATAATTTTGACTTGTCTTTTCTGTCTAGTACAAAGCAGAAACAGTGTGTGTACGTTTTTCCATGAATTTAGAGAGAATAAATCGAGGAGCGAGGGAAAAATGGACGCGTATATGGTGTACAGTTATTTTCTCCTTATCCCCTCTCTAATAATATTGGTGGCAGATATTTGTATCAATTTCGCCTGTCATCATCACGGACCAGTGAGATAAAAACCACCACAAGCCACTGTCTGTCCATTACTGTCAACGAAATTAGAAAGAGGCTTCACCATCCCTATCAACATTATCCACTATTATTGGTACGTATATGTGCCATTATGTTGCTGGAGAATGGCTGGAGAGTAGACAAGTGAGAAAAGACTTGCTGGAATTACTACTCGTGTGCTTTTTTCTCTATATCTCTCTTCTCCCGTCTCTTTGCCCAAGCCCAGCAACAACGGCAACGGAGTGAGTGAAAAAGCCATTTTGCTCACTCTCTTTTTTCGGTGATGCCAGGGAATGAAGCTGGAGAGGAAGGAGCAGTGGGAAAGACGGCAAAATCACCAACGAACGTATGCGTGTGGCGGGCATGCATTTGTCGTATACAGTTACTGGGAAGAGTGTGCAAGTGACCCTTTCCCTCCGCCTTCCCTCTTCCACTTTCTCCTTTTCCGGCTCTCCTTCCTGTCAATTCAACCTTAGCCGAAGGAACTGGAGTATAAATAAATGGTCTGGTAATATTGACCAGGTCCAGTTGCCGTGAAAAAGTACATTTTTTTCTCAGAACGACTAGCAGTGGCAGTATTAGAGCGGTGACAGAAGAGGGAGTTCTAAAACAGGGATTTATGAAATTATTAGTTGACGGGGTATTTAGCAACGTAATATAGGGAGCGGAGCTCGCTGGTGTTTTCTTTTTTCTGCCATCAACAACCACAACATGCCAAGCTTGATTTCATGATTTTCCAAGTCAGCTCAGAATCCGATAAAATACAATCAATGCTTGGAGCCATATCCGCCGAGAAATATGGTCTGTCTTGGTGCCTCTGGCATTGTATTTCCACTTTGATGCAGTATGTCATGAGTGAAATAAGAGAAATCACGTCTGACAAGCACACGGTAGGAGGAAATTGGCCATTTTCTTATAGAAAACAGCTGTTGCACAAGCTGTTCTCCTTGTTCTTGGTGACACATTAAATCACTCTGCTCAAGTAATGAAACTCTCCTATTTTCATCTATTCTCTATTCCTTTCATGTATACATTCAATCTTAACTGACTCCATGACTCAAGCTAGCCTCCATGTGTGTGTGTAGATTATTTCATAATACTACTAAGTATGGCCAGAAATAGCCAGTTTCATCTCTGCACCACCAAAAATCCTTTTTTTTCTCCGCAGTGCATTACAATTGCCATACTATTCTTTTACTTTCCCAGTAAAATGTAACACATGGAAGTGAATGCTCTTCTCTTCTCTAAAGGGAAAGCAAGGCGCTTTTGATACAGCAGCGAATATGTGAATTTCTCCAGAGCAGTGCTCCTTCTTTCTTCTCCCGTTTTAAATAAAGGCGGAGAAGAGGCGAACATGATAGCGCTGCCTGACGGCCTCACTACACAGACGAAAAAGGTTATTTTTGGGCAGCATTCATGACCCGCTTGAAACGTATCGGTTTCCTCAATTTAACAATCAGGATAAAATAAAGCTTTCTAATATTCAATTTCCAATAAAGGCTGACAATATTCATCATAAATTATTTGAGCCAATGGGAGGATGGTGAGAAGCCACGCCATATAAATTACATGGAGAGAGAAAATTAAGTTTTAATCATATCCTTTTCCCTTTTCCTGAAGTATTATTTTCCTCCCCATGGCAATAATTGAGTTACTCGTGACGGGGAAAAGTTATCAGCAGAGAAGACCGCACTCTTCTGCAAGCTATATATTTGGCGGAAGGGCTTTTCTACTCATAAAATATCTGCTTTAATGGTGCCATGTTGTGGGATGCCGGAGTAGGTATGTATTTCAATAATCCGGATGTGTCCACCTCCATGACAATTTCTTCAATTTCAGCTGCTGCGAAGAAGTGTGAGGGATGACACTTTTAATCATTTATTTTATACCGCAGCCTATCAGACATATATATAAATATAATAGCTACTAACGCTCCACCAGTTGTGGTGTGGTTTTAATAGTAATGACTTACAAATGTTTTTCCTGTCACTCTTCCCAAAAACTACCTCCAAGCTATATGCTACACTTCCAATCATAATTAGAGCGTTGGCAGCGGTGAAACTCCAACCTTCTCGGTGAGTGAGTGTTTTTGACATTTTCATGAACTCGAGTAGCAGCCACCATCGTGATTACTTATAAATACCGCTGTTGTTAAGTGCTATATGCTGATCATAATTATGGTAACTGATCATTACGAGAAAACTTGACGATATGCTTTTGCTCTCGAAAGTGTAAATGCTGAGGGGGATTTTCACGCGCTGAATAAAAGTGTGCCTAATAGTACCATGTCATTTTAATGCATTAGTCTGGGTAGTCTGAGTATAGGTGTTGTTTCGCTAATCATTTCATGAACTAATTTAGCCATCTCATCCCATATAAAGCATTTTTGTGTAGCAAGTAAGCAGCGAGAATAGCGAGATGGCTTGTTCGTGAGCCAGGAGAGAAATGGATTTTGTATGAGTGGCTACCTATAGAGTCTATGTGAAATGGATTTGGTATTGGGGTAACTTGAGCGAGTCGGGATAGCCCGTGCTGGGGCATTACTCATTCAGCAGAAAATGTCAATCTATGTTATGGCTCCTTTCTTCTACTCCATTACACTATTTAATGCATATTCAGGAGACCATTTGGATGCATATGAGAGGGGTGCAGAAAATGCCAACACGGGGCAATTATAATATTAAGTAAACATTTAATTATCTCCCACTTTCGGGATTGCTTCCAGCCTGTGTGGAATACTCAAGCGGAAGGTCACATCGGCCAAACTGACATTCCTTTCGAATTATGATATTGAATAAAGAAATGACAAGAACTCATTTAAAATATGTAAGCGTTCCGCTACTTTTAATTTCCTCCAGCCTGTCTGCGTAATGAAAAGAAGGGGAAAAAAATCTGGCTTCATTTCCTCCTTTCTTATGCCCTGTCAACGTCGCTTAACAATGTACAAACTGACTACTATTTTTATGTGCTCTCTAGCGCTCTATAAATTACTAACTTTTAACCTTTCCCAAAATGTGTGGTATCTACCGACTCTTCTACTGAACTGGTTGTCATTCCTTCCTTCCTCCCTTTCCCTTCATGGAAGGTAAGCGCGGTGCTTATTTATCGTCGTTCAATTATCTCTCATGCATCAAAAAAACGCTACAACAGCCCACACAAGGTGGGGCGAAAAAAGTCTTACATACATAATCAATAATTTTCTCATTTCCTGCAGTGATACATGTAATAGATTTTTTTTATTATAAAAAGCTTATCTTAAATAAAAAAGTCTGCGATGTGCGATAATCCGATTTTTTTTTCAGTTAATGCGGTTGTGCTTTGGGTCGTGCTTATTTTACTTGGAATATTTTTAGGGTAAAACGTTAAAATCAATTGCTTACCAGAGGTTAGTCTCCCAGTTGTTTAGGACCTTATTTGTTCTCCCTCAGGCTAGACAAGAGTCGACGCTCTGATTGTTGATTGTATAGAGATGTTTTAAGGATGACCAGTGGCCAGGGCCAGTGACTTACTTTTTCAGAGGTTTTGAAAATTTTCAATCTTCCCAACCAACTTTGTTCACCAAACGTTCCGCTTTTGCAGTAGAAAGTGGCTAAGATGAAGTCTCGCAACGCCCATATGCTCGTTTCACACACATGGAAAGAGTCTCAGTAGCTTTCACCTGTTTCTCTCCAGGAGCTAATACTTCTAAAATAGATGAAGGAGTGCAGTGCACTTTAAACTGGATCACATCTCATTTGCTCGCAGAAGCTATCTCAAAAGTAGAAGGAAAAACGCACCGACGAGCTTTCAAAGAGAACTCGACCAGCGACCAAGTGGAAATGGCGAACTTTTCCAGAGCAACCCGTCTTATATTCCAGCTCGACAAGTGAGCTGAAGAGAGGAGAGAGAGAGAGCCTGGATGCCTGGATCCACAGCCCACGACCATAACAACCGTTCCAGCTAGAAAGTCAGTAAGCATACTATACGCAAGTACGGAAAAAGCCGAGGACATAGAGTTTGTGGTGCGGGAAAGGCTCAAACTGTGTGCTGATACCAAGAGAACAGATGCATTGGTTTTAGCATGTCAATAATAGTCAATGGAGATCATGTGTGAAGACAAAGTATAATTTGGTAAGACGAAGTTATGGAAGACGCCAAGATAAGCAATGAAGCGGTTCAGTTTCCAGGATTTGCTACGGCTAAAGGAAAACGAATAGCTGTTTCGGAGAAGGCAATGGAGGAGGCAAGAAAAAGGCTGGAAGTCCATAGCATGGACGACAACAAGTCCGAAGACTCTAAGATAAATAATGTGACAGTTCAGTTTCCGGGATTTGCTACGGCTAAGGGAAAACAAATTATTGTGTCGGAGAGGGCGATAGAGGATGCAAGAAAACGAGTGGCACAACGTAGCATGGAAGACGAGTTGAAAGACTCCAAGATAAGCAATGAAGCGGTTCAGTTTCCAGGATTCTCCACAGCTAAGGGAAAACAAATAGTTGTTTCGGAGAAGGCGATAGAGGATGCAAGAAAACGAGTGGCACAACGTAGCATGGAAGACGAGTTGAAAGACTCCAAGATAAGCAGTGAAGCGGTTCAGTTTCCAGGATTTGCTACAGCTAAGGGAAAACAAATAGCTGTGTCGGAGAAGGCAATGGAGGAAACAAGAAAAAAAGTGACACTCCAAAGTAAAGACGACGACGAGTTAGAAGACTCCAAGATAAGCAATGAAGCGGTTCAGTTTCCAGGATTTGCTACAGCTAAGGGAAAACGAGTAGCTGTGTCAGAGAAGGCGATGGAAGAAACAAGAAAGAAAGTGGCACTCCAAAGCAAAGACGACGACGAGTTAGAAGACTCCAAGATAAGCAATGAAGCGGTTCAGTTTCCAGGATTTGCTACAGCCAAGGGAAAACAAATAGTTGTGTCGGAGAAGGCGATGGCGAATGCAAGAAAAAGGGTAATTCGTCCAAGTGGTGATGAAGAGCGAGTTTATGACAAAGAGATTGTTTCGTCTACAGAAGGACAACAAGTGACAGTTTACAAAGAAACTATGACATCAGTAAATAGCACGAAGCTTCTTCATACCAACAATGATAAAACAGTTACTTCGATCGAATTTTCGAAACAAACTGATATTGACCTTGAAATTTCTATGGAGATAGAAGAAAGCACACGTTTACTCTTAGAGGATGATGAAGAAGATGGCTGGGGGAGTCCAAAAATTTTATCATCTATTAAATCTGGTGGGGAAGTTGTAGATTTCATAAAATTGGTCGTTGTTAGAATTTATCCAGTTTTATATTGCTTAGATGGGGACTCTGGGACCAAAGGTAATGTATTTATTGGTAATTTATTTAATTACTGTATAAAGTGCGGAACTAATTTCTACCATAATATTGTGTACGTTAATTTTTCTGCAGTTTACCTAAACGAGGAAGCTTTCCAGCGAAAAAAGTACGTCAGCGACTTAAGGAGTCAAAATTTGCGTGAGGAACTGTTACCTGAAGTAGAGCGGAAAGTTCGAGAAGGAATGTTATCATCGAGTCAAGAATCAGAGGACTTGTCTAAGCTAAGTACAGAGCAGTTGGATTGTATAAGTGCTGACAGACTGTTCAGCTTTATATTACAACATGAAGATGAAATTGGATCTGAAATAAATGTACTGCTATACTTTTGAAGTCACTATTGGGAAATAATTAGGAAATGTGAGTCATCGCTATAATATACAAAATTGTTTGAATGCATTTTATTTTTAAACTATAGTTTCGCCTTGGTACCAATAAGCAGAGAGAACTTCAAGAAGAACGTGCAGCGTTTGCAGAAAAGGTGAGAGTTGCTGTTGAAAGTGAACTGTCCACAGTGATGAAGGAGAAAGGTGCTATCGAAAAAGCCAGTGTGGTGCTAAGGGTATAAAAATAAAAATAGTAAATTTTGTACTATTTGAAACATTGTGGATTGATTTATCAACTACTCTTAATGGGCCTTATTTATCAGATGCGTGTAGTGGACGAAGAAACGTACACATATGATGAAATAAATAGACAATCTGGTTTAATTTCCATTTGGAAACCAAAGGAGGAAATTATGAATAGTATATTCGAAGGTCATTTGTACGAGTTCAGTAATATAAAGCCAGGAGTGTTTCAGCCATTTCAAGAGGTGAAACTTTCAAGTACCAAAGAAACTCGCATCACTCCTGGAGCTTGTCCGATCTTGAAGAATAGTATGGTTCGCACATTAAGTACCCTCCAAGCTGTTTGCTCAGACAACTTCAATCCTGCGTTCGGAGAATTTGACACTGTAGGAGCTGTTACTACAATAGATCCATTTAGAAACGATGGACAAATTATTCATTTATCTGACCAGTGGAGGAATACTCTACAAGTCAAATTCTGGACTCCTTTAAAGGTAAAAGCTAACGTATTAGCATTGATAGTTTTTGTATGCTCTTTAAAAAATCTGCTATCATGCATAACTAAAATTATTTGTGTATAGGAGTCCGGTTTCCACGACGTGGTGAAGATTGGCAATGTGATAGCATGTTGTAATTTACAATGGCGAATGTCTAGTCGCGAAAATGGAACTGCGTTTGTCCAAGAAATGTCTGTCTTTTCAAAAAATCCACAGATCGAACACTTAAGGCATGCCTACATTGACCTTTGTACTGCAGTAAAGGTACTTTAAATATACTAACTACATACTACAAGTCTTTAATTGAATATATACAAAATACAAGTTCTGAAATGGAAAATAACAGCCCTTTGATATCTTTTAGGACATGAATGATCTTTTCCCAACTGCTCAAGAATCCAGTCTAAATACGTCGATCCCTTCACTACAACCCGCCTCGAGAAAGCGCCTATCGGAAGGTCGGTTGTTTAGCTACTCAAATAAGCGCCGTAATTCAGAATTAGCACAAGATCAAGAGAATCCCAGTATCGTTCCCACTGCCGAATCGACTCCAATACTTAAAAAAAGAAGGTCTTTCTAGAAACTTTGTTCCTCCAAGACGTATTGCTCAATAAGACATTATCGCAACTTTTAACTAAACTAACTTGGAAGACTGACTAGTAATACTCAATCTGTGATCATTCTTAATCATTAATTTATACTAATTAAAATAGGTATAACAATAAACATTACCGTATTTGCATGTTTGCAAAGACTTTTCTTCAGTTACGCCTGTTATTAATATTATGTTGAAGAGAAAACTGAATTGTACTACCAGTTTCTGCTGAAATGTATTTTCGATACATATACCCAGGTAACTAATGATTTTTAATATAAAGAAACTTCTGATAATTTACTTCTGTTGTTCTGTTGAGTTTTCAAAGTTGTGCTTAAGTTACAGTTGGCCCTGAATTTGATGGTGCCGTTAAGACTTTGGATTGTTTTGATTTGTAAAAAAGGTAAACAAGTAAAATAAATATAATTTGTTATTACAATTTTCATAAAATGATCTAACACGTACCTTTTTATTTTCCTTTTGTTTAAATATATTTCTGATATCTGTAACAATGATTTTGCTATGTACTTTCAACAAAAATTTTGCAGAAAACTCGGTTACTGTAAAGTTTAATTCAGATTTAACTATCGTCGAAAAAATCCTCTAGGTGGAGGTGCTAAAATTTCACACTTGCTTCCAGTGGTGATGATATCCTTGAATTCAGGTAAGTTATCAAGTGTGCCTAGGGCTGCCAAACACGGTTTCTTTTCCAGCATACGCTTTGCAAGCGCTCGAATGTCATCTTCCGTTACTTTTTCTGTGTCAAGATGAAATTATATTCATCACTATTATCATTAAATTAAATTGTATGGCATTTTATGCCTTAAATAGCCAAGCCATTTATACCTATAAGCTGCATGTACTCAGTTGGTGACTTGTAGTGTCCATGAGCCAATATTTGACGACCAATGTCTTCGAAAAGTACAGGGCGAGATTCCAAATTCATAAGCAACATTGATTGAAGCTGCCTTTTTGCACGCTACAATTTAAATACGAAATTAACATTATGGATACATTACTTTGCACTGTAAAGAACACCAAATCGAAATAGGTACATATAAAAGCCTGCCAAGACAGGACTATCTTACTTCAAATTCTTCTGAGTCAAGGGGGTCTGCCATTTTGTATAGCTCATGTATAAGAACCTCAGTCAAATGCTTTATATACTCAGGAGGAGCACTTGCGTAAATGCAAAACAGTCCGCTATCTCCATAAGAATTGTTATAAGCAGTAGCATTGTACACCCAGTGTTTACTAAAAGCAAGAAAACATTTCAAATTGACGTATGTACCGATTAGTGTATGTTAATTGCTATTCTTTCTATACATTTTAGCTTTCTCTCCGTAACTTACACCGGTAATGGTCCTGAATTGAACTGTGCAAAATCCTGATGGACCTAATTTTGGAAATAAACAATTGCAACTCATTGCTACCAAAGCTTAAATATTGGTTTACAAACAAGAGAACGAACCCGGCGATCTCCTCCGGTATAAACGGCTTCAATCTCTTGTACGGCGCCAGAAGTTACTCCTTCGACGTTCCAAGTAGAGTTCTCAAACTGAACAAATTCTTTTGTGAGATCAACCAGTTCATCGTGATTTACGCCGACACCAGAGATAACCATCCGTTCTGGAACATAATGAGACTTCATGTACTTTAGAAGATCGGTCCGTGTAATATTGAAGACGTTCTCAGCACTGCAAAATCGTGAATATCCAAGGGTGTTGTTCTGCCATGCGGCTTCATGGATCATTTCAAGAATTACAGCTTCCTTCTCTGGACGTAACT
>JAHZND010003683.1:0-18115 GCA_027744115.1 Acrocyrtus sp. NNG-2020 | reverse complement strand
TTTTTCCATAAATTTTAATTTAAAGATTTTCTTGCCAGCATATTTTTAACAGATTACAATGTAATAGAATGATTTCCGGTAAAGTAAGTCGTTATTTATATATTCTAAAGAGGTACAAGGTAATTTTAGCGAGTGAATCCACACAAGGTAGTAACTTATTACCTAATTGCACATATGCCTTGCCAAATAACAATCCCAAACACAATCAAACTCACAATCAGTGACAACTATAAGCCGTAAATGTAATAAATAGCACGTAGAGTGAGTTCGGTCGAGTAGTGTGCAAAATAACAAAATTTATAACAACGTTATTTAAATTTAAATAGAGCTGATGCAAGTTTAAGTAGGTTGAATAAACTAAAAATTAAATTATATAAAAATGTTTTGAATAATTACCGTAGCTATATTGTAACACTGCAAGAAACCATAAGGATAATTCCAGAAAGTATAAAAAAAACTTAAAAATCAAAAGTACTACTGTACTACAATAGTTTAAAAATTTGCTCTGGTTGCATTTTGTACTGATAACAAAGTTTAACATAAAACTTTAACGAAATTAAAAATTATTGCATAAGCGTTTGTTTAAATTAGTTTCCAAAGATTTAAGCTAAACGAGAAAGCTGTATAAAATCAGGCAAGGTAAGTAAATCCAAAGCAACAGCAGGGTAAAATTATCTTTTTTAAGGAATAACTCATTCTCTTACCGAATAGTAAGGTGTGACGTTCCTGTACTTGGAATGATAATTTTTTTTATTTCTAGTGGACATGCTCACAATTTACGAAATTTATTATTTTTTTTACAGCTTCTTACTTGCATTTACTTAACTAATTAACTTTTCCAAAGGAACTTACATTGTGGTGACTAACGTATCCGTTTGGTTGCTGAAAATGACTAAATTCTCCGCAGTGTCCATGAACATCTGGACCCGCAGTTTGTTGTTGACTGTCAAAATGGCTAGAATCAATGGAACCTAGCCCACTGTCGTTTTTCTGTCTCTTCTGTCTAGCGCCACTCTCCAGCTCACTTTTACTCGTGTTACCTTTCGCTTCTTGCGAAGCACTTGAAGGGCGTGTGGTGCTCGGGGGCCTCTTGAACACCATATGACTTTCAACATAATTCATATTGTCAACACCCCGAATTCCATTGCTTCCTATATTTAGATCAATGTGCTCGACGTCCACCCCTGACTCCTCGTTCTGGTTAAATGAGTATCTGTCTGGAGAGGTGGAGTCTTCTCTCAAACCATAGACATCTTTAAGGTCTGGAGAATAGTTTAGAATTACCCTGCACATAGGCTCCTCAGCATTGCTCATTGCCTGAGTTTCAGTGCTGTCAGGTGCCTTTACAAACATGTATCCTGTATTATTCGCTAACATGGAGCAAGTCGGCTCGGTGGATGGTCGTTCGACATTCTGATAATTATGAGAAACACCCTGCTGAGTACTACTCACTATTCCCCCAAGTGGATTAGGTTTCAAATACCCTAAATTATCCTCCGGCAGGTTTTCGTACTGCCGCTCTGGTGAAGCCCTTACAGTTTCTGTTGCAAAGTCGGTGCGCCCCATTTGCTGCAAGTAGTCTGGACGGCCACTCATGTGCGTTTGGTTAATTCTCATGTAAGTGCTATTGAGATCAATGTAGTGATTCCGAAGACCCTCCTCCAGCATGTCCCCAATTCTGTCAACTAGTGCCCGAAACGATGGTCGCTCTGATGGTTCCTCAGCCCAACACTCCAGCATAATATCATACACACATGAAGGAGCTAATGGAGGCTTTTCCATTCTATATCCTTCAGTAATACGCTTGTAGAACTTTTCATCCACCTCCATTGCTGTAATAAAATACGAAATTAGAAACTCCAAAGTTTGCATATTTTTTACTCAACTTTATTTTCCCTGAATAATTGCCAATTACTAATTAGCGTTCAATCTATTGATCGCAGACACTCACAGACATTAAAAACAGCAGTCACTCACCTCACTCTTCTTTTTGTACCTATACTCCTTATACATTTCTTTGGCCAATCCAAAATCACAAATCTTGACGACATTGTTCTCCGCCAGCAAAATGTTTCTGGCAGCTAAGTCACCGTGAAGAACCTAAGGAGATATATAATAATGACCTTACTAATTTCTACGGTGACTTTCTCGTAAATCATTTTGTAAATCATTTTGCTGAAGGAATACCTTTCTTTGTGCTAGATATTCCATCCCCCTGGAAATCTGAAAAGCCCACGAGAGTAAATCTGTAGATTGTATGGGCATGACGTCACGCGCTTGGTAGTTCCCGTGATACATTTGTGGCCACTGCGACCCATTCGGGGACTGGGGATGTGTTCCATCGGTTGTAGTGCCGTTGGATAAGTAGCTAATGCCGGTACAGGTGCTCTCTACCTGGCTCTCTGCAACGTAGTGATCACTGCTCATGTGGTTTGGCGTGAAAAAATCAGCAGGGCGCATTGGGATAGGGAAGCCATTCTCATCAATGGGGCAAAGGGTTGGGGTTGGTGGGTCCTCCATAGTGGGCTCACTGAACGGAACATAACCCCGGCCAGCTGGCTTTCTGGAATTTCCAGGACCCGGGAATGTCAATTGTGTGTACTTGATCCTTACATTACCGAACGATTTGTGAATAAATTAGCAATGTCGGGGGTGCGTGCATTTATAGTTTGGGTCATGCAAATGCATTTGGCATCCCGTAAAGTGTCCACGAAGTAGCCCGTTCCGTTTAGTCATTGTTAAAGGAGTGAGTACGAGTCAAAGCAAAGTTTAATTGCCAAACCGGTGAAAATTTAAGCATGCAGTAGCAAATCCAAGAGAGTTCATATCCCATTCCAAAATAACCATACCATCCCGTTACAAAAAAAAATATAAAAGCAAACAAATTTTGATTAATAATGAATTAGTTTTCATGAGTAAATTTCTTAAAGAATGGAATTTGTGCTGCAAACTGTATTACAAAAATGAGTTTAAACTCATACCTGGACATTTGTGACTGTCCACTGTTTCGATTAGCTGGTTCCAAGATAGTAGGATCGATAAAGTCCCTGGCCGGATCCAGCTGGTTAATGAAACCTCTTTTATTGCGATGCATGTAGCTTAGCAAACTTCCATATTTGCAGTACTCCACGATAACGAATAACTCTTTTGTAAAGAGAAACAACATTTACATTAATTAACAACTGAATAATTTATGTTGCTATCATTGACTATAATTAAAAATTAAATCAGACGTACTTTTCTTGTTGAGGTCTTTGGTACACGCTCCCAGTAAATTTACGACGTTGATGTGCTGGCCCAGGTGAACCATGATCTTTAATTCTGACATAAGAGCCTTGAAATGACTCGAATCTGCGTTCGGTTTCACCATCTTTACGGCTACTGTTGTCTGAGGCTCCGTATCTAAAATACCTTTTGCTATAGCTTGGAATACTTGACCGAAAGCTCCAGAGCCTAGCTGTATCCCTAGAGTGAGTCGCTCTTTCGGGAACTCGAAACGACTATCAAATGGGAGCAAGTTTGCTTGATCAGTTACACTCAAGTTGGGATTAATATTGCTTACAGCCCCCTCCTGAAACTCCTTTTGATTAATATCTTTGAGAAACTGCTTCAATTTCTGAAAAACAAATGATTTCTTCAGTTTTTACAAATTTACAGTCGTGGTCAAGTCTCACTCTCAATGTCAATTTTTCAAACTTACATTCTGCTTATATTTGTATTTTGCAAGTACGATGCCAAATCCAACTACTACCACAAACAGTGCCAATATTACGCCCACCGCCCAATTGCTGAAAATTCTTCCTCCTGAAAATACACAGAGCAATATTTTTTAAACAAAATTTATATGCTAATATAACTTAAATTTAATACCTTTCACAATAATGTCCATATATGCGGACGCAGTTCCATTTCTATTTCGAGCCGTACATCGAAATTTTCCTTGGGCATCATCCGGTACATATGTAAGAAGCAGCGTTTTATTTTTATTGGAAAATTCATATTTCATATTTTCAGACCACTCTTCGACAGGTTGGCCATCCTATAAAATTAAATTTTGCGTGACAAATCTGATGTTTGACAGGGAATTTTTTAAATTCGTTCCAAGTTTACCAAAGTCCAAGTAAGGCTCGGCTCAGGCTTTCCCTTTACTGAACACGTCAAGTTTAGGTTGTCTCCTTGGTTCAAGTTAATTTCTGTGTTGTTCAAATTTGTAAATACGAAACTTGGGGAAGATATATCTAGAATGAGAAAACATAGCAGTTATAGCAATGGGAAGTTACTATAATTACTAATTATCATAAAAATACAGATATATAGTTATCACCTAAAATAGTTAGTTTTTCACTTGTCTCAATGGAATTGTCTCCATTAGTGCAGACATATTTTCCCTCTGAAGCACGCTGAATGTTTTCTATGCTCAGCGCTCGCTTCCAAGACCAAGTTGTTTCTGGCTGTACTTGCTGTTGCCAACCTATACCAATTTTTTTAAAAAACCGAATTAAAATTTCGTTTTGGCATCATTAAGTACTGCTCATAATTTCCAAAGCCTTACCATCACTGACAGGACGTCGCTGTCCGTCAATCTCTCGAAACCAAGTCAAGTCGCCTTTTGTGTTATTAAATTTCGACAATTCGCATACCAGCGTGACATTGTCTCCCTCAACAACCTCGTGGGGCACATTAGTAACAGCAATTTCTTCCTCCCCATGAAAGTCTACAACTCGAACTAACTGCGTCTCAGATGCAGAACCGAGCTGATTCTTTGCAAAGCAGGAATATTTTCCATATTGTGAGGCAGGGAAGGACACGAAAGAAACAAATCGGTAGTTTGCTAACTCTTCTCGTCCATCCTCTCTAATCTTTAAATAGAATTAAATTAAATTTAAAAATTAGTGTTTCCGAAAATTAATTTACCACATCTCATTGTCAGTTCATATTTTTTTTAATCAAATTACCTTTTCCGGGTCAGTACAAGAGCTTGCGTCAGTACATTTCTCATGTGTCCAACTAAGTTCTGGTGGAGGGTACCCTGTAACTTGACAGCGCAGTTGATACGTTTTGTTCACCAAAAAGTTTAACTTTGTGCCGTTGCTTTGTAATTCCAATTTTGGCGGGGCTGTTGCGACATTAGAAAATTAGTTAGTTAGTTAGTTGTTGACTGACTGTTAAAAGTTTCTTTTCTTACCGACTACTACTAATGACAAATTAAGAACTTGGTGGTCTAACGAATTTGCCACCCGTAGTGTGTACTTTCCGGAATCTTCAATGGAGGCGTTCCCAATCTTCAGAACATACTCATTTTTATCCGAGTTTGAAATTGCAAGTGTAAACTTTTTGGTTTTTATTAAATCAGTTGAAGTCGTAGTCCCCTTGTGCAAAGAAGCAGTAAATTCGAGAGGATAACTAGTGATACTGATAACCCAAAGGGCGGGACTGTGCTCACTGGCACGGATGTTTTCTTGCCCACCAGTTATCCCGACTTCCAACAACGACTCCCCTGGACCTACAAGAAATAAGTAGAACATTGGGGGGATATAAGTAGAAAAATGTTAAGGAGCCATCCAATTGAGTGGCATTTTAACTTTTAAAATTCCAGTATTATAATTTACCAAAAACTCTGATTGTTTTGATAGTTCGGATGACTTCATGTGTGGGCTGCCGGGTGTTATGAATAACCATGCACGAATAATTTCCAGCGTCCTCCTTCTCTGCTTTTTTTACATTGTACTTCAGAAGATACGTTTTGTACGATGCATCCATCCTCGGAAAATACTGGTCAGCAATGCCGGTTTCATTTCTGACTCGTAGTGTATTGGTCTGTGCGGAAATGGTTAAATTAGTGATTTCAAATCTGATTCACTAATTTGAGTTTATTTAACTTACAAAGTCAGTCTGCCCGTCAATTGCCAATTGAAAGAAAACGGTTCTAATTTGTTTGGTGTAGCACACCAGTTCAAAGTCTTCTCCAACGCCGAGAAGTCCTCCGTTTGTTATGTTGAAAAGCGGCTTGTACAGTATTACCCCCGAGGTTGATGCTATTTTTCATAAAAAGGAATCCCAAATTTATATAAGGAGCTTTAGTAAGCAAATTTTATTTGAAAATTTAATATTAAAAATTTAAGGTGCGGTCGGAAATTATGCTGCAAAAATTTGATTGTGCAAAATAGGTAAGTGTAGGCGACGAAAACAAATGTACAGCAAATTGGCAGCTCTGATTTGTGATAAAGGTGCAAAAGTTTTTATAGCATTCGTGCCAATAACATAATTAATAGGGTTAGCTTGGAAGACAGAAGATCATTGAAGAACACGAACACTGGCAAAACAATACTCTGAGGGGCCACAATATATGTATAGCCGTTTTTGCAAGTGGCAGCGATAGAACGAAGACAGGGCCAAAATAAAATTGAATACCATGTCCTTCCTTAACATGGACGCGGAAGTTCCGTTGCTGTGTCAAGTTGCGGAATGCTGCGATACAAGTAAACTTACCATCGTGATCTTGTGTTAGCTTGGATATCTTGTACCCCGAGGATTTTGAGTAATCGGTGTCTAAAGAAATCTAATTAACGTGAGCAGTTTAGCGATCGAGGCACGACAGAGTAAAAAATCCGAATTACTCTCGTGGATAATTGGTTAATCACGTCTCAGCACATTATTAAGTGGAGCAAGCTTACAGGGAGATTAGTCTCGTGAGTTATGCTTATTTTAACTTCGGGCCAACTTGGAATACAAGGAATGGCGAGAGCTTCATTAGTATATCCGGTGAGGTGCACAGTTGACACTCCCGCAACCAACAAGTGGTCTTCATCTTGACAAGACAATTTAACAATTTCAAATATTCACATGGTAATCGCTTACATTTCTGAAGCAGGGAATTTTTATACTTAAAAATGGTGCGCTTATCTCAGTTTAACTACCAAAAAACCGCAACCAAAAATGTAATGTGTTAGTTAAAATTAGTTAATTCCATTAGCATGAATTTACGGTATAGTAGAATGGGCCGGTGTACTATATTTCATCGTAACCCTCTGCATTATGCATTTTCAGTATGCTAGGATACGATGTAAAATGCCAAAGGGTGCTAAAATATAGTACCGGCCCGACTCATATCCTGACTTCAGGACCATCGACCATGTTATTTGACTCACGGTAATAGGATAGCTGCGAAAACAATACTATGAAGTGGATACGAAATGTATTGTCATTTACCTAAGACATGAATCAGCACCGTTGCTGTATCGTTGTCTGGGTCGGAGTCTGGATACGCACAACTGACAACTGTAGCAGTGTCATGAAATGTAATATTAGAGTACCGCAATGTGGAGCCGTAGGGTCTAGATTCTCCGGTCGCATTCCATGAGGTTATTTTAATATTTTTCTCTGTCTCCAGCTACAAAATTTCATTAATTCATCCATCATTAATGTAGTCTCTATTTAGTATTTCATGTCATAGTATTTCAAAAGATTATTAAATTACATTTCGACCCGTAGTTGACCACCTCAGTGGTTGATCTCCAGTACAGTTGAGCTCCAAATTTTGGCCTGCCTCGATTGTGACAAGCGATTCACTGATGGTTGGAGGTCCCAGCGCTTCGCAGACAGCGGTTAAAAATACTGTACATGAAATAAAATATCAGCATCAAAAAATGCAAATAAAACTTTTCTTCAAAAGGGCATCATAAGAGCTTCAGCATTATAGTTGATTGATCAAGTAAGTTTGCTAAACTTATTTTGAATACGTTTTATTTGAACTGCAAATTAGCAGTCATCACATCAGTCAAACACGGAACTGACAAAGAGCTGAAAGTCAATTTATTTTCAGCCAATATTTCCCATACGATTTCATGCTGTGTGCGCAGCCGTAGTGCAAATTGCTGCAAAGCCAAACCTGGTGTAAAGAAGCATTGTCATGCACCTGCCAACAGACATTATACGCCAGGGTTATTTTGATGAAGAGAGATTTGTCTACATCTCATGCATATCTACTTGACTAGATCAACACCAACATGCTTTAGCCTTTGACCTTGCTCTCAGAGCAGAAATAGTATAGTTTAATTAATAAGGCTCATAAATCCTGCTCAAAATCTATAGAAAATTAACGTTCAGTCTTGAGTCTAAGCATACGATTTTGTTTTATTACGGCTAAGCATTCATTCACTCCCAATTGAAGCGCTGAGGATAATATGTTTCCTGCAAATAAACTGTAAATTGAATGCGTATCTGTGATGTTGGATGTGAGCAGTGGACGTACAGACGTACTGTAACGCAATTAAATTCGTAAGAAATTCTCTTGTTTGCTAAAAAGAGATTGGCTTCTTCCCCACCACCAGCAAAGAGAGCTCATCTTTTTCTATTGCCGTATTTAGACCTTCTTCTCTACACACTTTTTATCTCTGGGAAACCCAACAAAGATTTCAGCGCAAATGGAATAAAGTGCTTTGGAGTGATATGCTGGCTGCTGCTGCTGCGGATAGGTGGTGTACGCAAAACAATATATTTTTTTGCGGCCTGTTGTAGTCATAGTGTTTTTGATGATGTGCTGATGCACGAGGAATAGCGAAATACTCGTAATAATTGTATTATGCATATTTAATCATACCCACTTGCTAGAGATATTCATCTATTCTCACAAACGCAAAAAAAATTGCCACATCCACCATCTCCCATCCACCACAACCGCTAACTTCCAACATTTTTACCATTTTACTTTGGAGAGTCATTCTGTCTGTGTAGAAAAAATAAAGCTGCAAAAATGCTTAAGATGGATAGAGCAGAATTGACCTTGAAAATCTCCGTATCCAATTTACCATGTTTATAGTAAACCTGTATAATTTTCCATCACCGTTCCTCTAGGTACTTTTCTCATGCATGGGAGGAATTACTCTGGCCAAACTCATATTTCGTGACAGGCAGATGCGTTTCAGCTCATCGCCACTTTTCAAGGTGGGTTTGGGTTTGTCAGGGGATAGTGCAAAGTGCCAATAACAAGTCAATTGATGGTAAGCGCTCCAGTTCTGACAATCTCATCTGATACAAGGCTCAACGTTATTTTGACAAACTGCAAGTGGGATCTCTTTCAGCTGAATACAAGTTGAAAATTTATCTGTCAACATGTCTACGTGCTAGCTTGCTAATTATATATTGAACTCTTATAAAAATGTATTTAATTAGGGGCTTTCCACTTTTCATAGGTAAAAAAATTTGTTGCAAAAGGAGAATAAATTTGTATTTGCGATATATGAACCGGAATGGAAACGTGAGAGCTTCGGAAAGAGAAAGCCTTTGGTTTTGTTACATTATTAAATGAATTGAAATAGAGGACAGGGATTCAAGTAGTAAGTCTGAAACGGAGATAATTGCCAGATCATCATTTTGTGGAAGCATCATCGATAAATGAGAATGACGAATTTGTTTACAAAAAAGATCTGGCATTTATCTATTTGGGACATGACTATGACTGTGCAGATATGTATGAGCCCTGACTGAAAAGTCGCTTACATTAAGAGCAACCTATACTGATTGGAAATATAATTTTAAATGTACCTCAACCAGACTCTTGTGTAACATTTTATGTGGCCATTTCCTGCAAATTAATTTTCAGCGGAAAGTGCGCATCATATAATTTTTAAGTGGTACTATACAGCACCATAAATGACCATTGGATTAATGTTTTCTAAGTTTTTGTGGCATTTTGGAACTATATGGCAATTAATTTTTTTAAAAAATATATTTGTTGAGGTTTCCAGCATTTTCGAAGAGTACATGCGGTTTTGCTGGTGCCATTGCATTCTGCTATATGCATATATTACTAATTATAATAAAGCCATGGCTTTATTATAATTAGTGGAAATTATGGACGGAAAAGGCATTTTGTTGTTTTTTCCGTTTCAATGCCTTCTCCTCCAGTTCCCCTTGTTTAAGTTTGAAGTAGGCATAGAGAAGTGGTGAAACTGACACAGCAAGCTCCCATCAGAGTTTATGAACTGGTGATGGAAGCAGAAATGCCAAGGAGGAATATACATATTAATAGGAAGGAAGTGAGAAGTGGCATGTGTTGCCTGCGCCACATCTCTGAACTACCTTCCGTAAATAGTTTGAAGCATTTTTGGCCTCACAGCTCGAATATCGCGGTTCTTAACTTAATTTCGTAGACATGCACTATTAAGCTTAAGCACTTTGAAACGTATCTTTCATAGAGTATTCCTAGTCAAGTTCCAAATATACTGCAAGTTGGTAGCCGTTTTACTTACATAGTATTCCAGCATAATAGAGCGTTGATGGAATGTAGCTTCCTGCACGGCGCCTCCCATTGAATGATTGTTTATTTACCTGACAACTTTTCCACGAATAATTAAAATTTTCACCAAGTGTGACACCCACGCTTGTTCGATCTTTCCGTTTGCAAGCCATTTTTCATGTCATAATAGCAATTTTTGCAGATAGCACGAACTTCAGTAGATGCACTCGGTGTCCACTAGTTGACTTCACATAGAACTTTTTAGCACACTTTCACACATGAGTTCGCCCAGTTCGGGCAGAATAAAATAATTTCTCCGAGCAACAGTCAAAACCGAGAGAAGTAGAGTAGTAGACACGTGCAAACGCTGTTTATTTCTGTAAGAGAAAATATGCCTGCTTAAAAAACTAGTTTGAAATAATTTTGTGTAATTATTTTACAAATATCAGCTAATTTTAACAAAAAATTGATTTCATGCGAGTTCAGCACCGCTAACAAAAAAAATTCTGCTAGTCAGCCCGGCCCTAAATTTGCAACTGAAAATGGCAATTTGCACACTTTGTTTTGGTGAGTATATCTCCGATTAAAAGCGAAACGGGCTAGTTTATTTTTATAGCTACACTTTAATAGATTATTTGCCATCTACTTGTTTATACGCTTCCCCTTCCCTAACTTTCTCTTACGTCAGTGGTTATGCACGACAGAATTTGTCGTGTGAAGTGCATACTATCGTCATCCCACTCATCTTCTCCAGTAACAACATAATCAATCAGCAAGCAATATTTTTTTGGAGGAATATTGGGCTTCCTCCAAACCACCAGAACGTGACATAGACACTCCGAAGTTATTGCTATGCAAACAAATTTGAGGAGTGGATCCAGCCCAGAAAACTACACTGGCTCGATTCGGATCTTGCAATGATTAAACTTGAATGACAATGACAACACTGCAATCCTGTATTTATGAAGAAAAGCTGGAAAAACATGAACAATGAATGAAGACAACGAAAAAAAAGAGAATGGGAGGGGGCGCAAAAAGGACACTTACTGGGAAAACACGTCTTGCTTCATAGGAAAAGCGTTCACGTCCAAACACATTTATTGTCACTCAACCCAGATCATCATCTCATGCTACAAAAACAGTTCACTTTTTTTTACTTGATCACAAAAAATTATTTATTTTTTTCATGGCTAGCGGGTTCACGGCTTACTCTGAATGGCTAGTGACGTCCTTTTACTTAATTAGTTTTAGTTACGCTTACGGCTTACAAAAACACTTTTCTGCAATAAAAGTTCGATTTCCTATTTTTTTCCGAGACTAATAATATATTTCTTTAATTACTTTCCTGCACTTTTTTATTTCACTGCGCTCTGGTTCGGATATAGCTCAATAGTGCTATTTTTTATCTCCGAAACAACTTAAAGTTGCTGCGAAAAGTGGCGCATTCAGCTCCTCAAAACTCCACACGCTTTCAGAAGCTGACCGTGACTGAGTTGCACTATTGTGCCTGAAGCCTATAAAGCTGGCTGGTGTGTGCAGACTTGTAATGAAATTTAGCTATTTTCTTGCGCTCTAGTCCCACTTGCATGCTAGTCAGCAGTCAAGCACTCCTTTAACGTAGTAAAACTTGTATGCAGAAATCACAGCAAAAACAGAAATACTAGAAAAAAAGGTAATTGAGCAGCGCTGCTGACGCTTATGCGATGATGCCGTTGCCCACTCACCCACTGATGAATGGACAGCGCTAGGCTGCTGCTCATAAACCAGAGCTCATTTCTGTGCCTCTCATACATTTTTAAAAAAGTGAGTGTAGTTGTAGCCCCATACAAGCATTAAGACTAAAAAAACGTTACTTATTGTTCACCCAAAAGAGAAAAAAAATGTTTTAAAAAAGCCGTCACCAAACTTGCATTAATATAAAGTTGGCGAATAGTGCTGGTATGCATATCCAATCCACTAAAAACTGAAAACAACATAGCGCCAGCTACAATAGTGAACCAGTATATACTACAAACATAAAAAAATATATTTCTGCATATGTATTCTGTGAGACGTTGTTGACTAATGGATGTACTATGCTTGCATTTTTAGTGTGGCTGCCGTGGTAAGGAAATTGGAAAGTCAAGAGCCAGAAACTAGCAATAAACTTGTCGAATTTCTGCACACATATCCAGATGGACAATTTACATTTGGACAAAGCATGTTTGCCTTCTATTGTTTGTCGAGATATAAACACTTGTGCACGGACAAAAAAAAATTATTTTGTGTGGTGATGGCGATGGTGGCTGCGGTTCAAGTTGAAAAACAGCAGCTTTTTGCTTTCTGGGAGAGTACACACAGTAATAAAAAAATGTACTGCTGGACCTTTTTAGTCATTTTATGCATCAGTCACACATTTATTACTATCATCAGCATCTATCCTGGAGCAACGAGTAAAACGGTGCTGTTGATTGTGAGGTGCATGATCCGTAGTAGTAATAGTAATCCAATGATTAAAATATTTTTTTTGCGCTTGCATGCATCACGGACAATTTTGGCCGAAAGAAGGAGATCCAAGCATCTAGTTTGCACTTGCTTATCGTCCGTTTTGCAAGTAAATTCGCTTATTATTGGCGCTATTTTTTTGTTATTTCCGCTCGGATACTCGGCATAACTAAGGTGTGTGCATTTTCAAAGAGAGCTTTTGCACCCATTTACAATTTATCTCAAATTGCTATCTGCTTTATGAGTGTTTGTTTGATTTGACTACCTCTGCGCTTGATAAGACATGATTGTGCTTAAAAACACACATTCAATAGCGTTGATAAGGGCACAGGAACATGGCAGTTTTTCAGTTCAATGTTGAGGAAACTGGAAAAAACCCTGTTGAAAAAAAAACTGTTGGGTAAAGTAAACTAAAGAAGAAGGCTACAAATAGCAAAAGTACATAAGGGAGCGTTCGCACCTACGAAAAAAATTAATCATAGGATTTTCTCTTTGTTTGCGTTTGAGACCGGAGAGAAGATCCTTTTGGTGCATAATATGGCAGAGTTGTGCATTGCCACTTTTGGAGGAAAGTTAACAAAAAAACACCCAATTGAAAAGAATCTTTGCGGCTGAATGCGGTCAGCACTCATCCTCTTACCAACTAATCCAGATGTCAACGAAGTTTGCTGCAAAATGAATTGCGGTTGCTCATTTTTCCTCGTAAAAAAAATTTGCCTACGCTCTCAACTTGACAAAAACTTGTCATTTCCAAAGCAAATATTTACGGAGCTAAATGAAAGAGAATTTCTAGCTTAGGGAGAAGAGTGATGGAATAATTTAGCTAAAAAATATATATATAATGGTTATACTGACATTTTCTTGCGACGCAACACCCATATTTTTCTAGAACTCTAGCGCTGCTCTCTTTTGCTGCAGGAAAATTGAAAAAAAAATCTCCCGTGTGTATGTAACAGAGTATTTAGCGTGTCATTACATGGGTGTGGGCTGGCGGATGGTATGTGCATGAAAAAGGAAAAAAAATCAACTGTCAAAGTGACAAGTTATGCATGATGATGATGATGATGATGGTGAGGACGAGTAAGTATCGTTTTTAGGAGGAAACAGCCAGAGAGAGTGTTAAAACTGATAAGAGCGATAAGCCAAAAAAATACATTTTTTGGTGATAATAGTCTGCAACCGATGATTTTTTTGGAGCTACAAACATAAGCTTACATCAATTGTAAGCAATTTTTATTTTGTTATATGCAGGTACAAAAAAAATTGTTGAAAATTTAATAAATAAAAAAATTAACATTGGAATGAGAATAATTAAAAGAAAAATGTGTCATCAGGACATTTAGTCATTTAAAGCATCGACTCTTCTTCAGAATGTTGGACAATGTCGAGAAGGCGATAAAATGCTATCTTTTTCACTTCCTCAATTCCTGTAGCTAGCTCTGTTTGTTTGTCATTCTCAAAACGTGCTTTAATGCCAGACAGGATGGCTTGCTTCTTATTTTCTCTTGCGCATATCACAAACGGGAAGCCAAATTTTAGCTTGTATCTGCAATTGAAAAACATAGACGGGAGGAAATAGCATTTTTCTTCATTCATAAATTTTTACACTTTTTACTCAGAAAATGAGTACAGCAGCGCACTGTTCCAGAAACATGTATGACCAAATATGGGCTGCGTAAAATATATTTTGGAGCTTCTTATATTGTCTATTGTTTTAGTGTGCAACGCTTGTAAGGGAAAATGTTGTAATTTGTTAAACAATAATTTACGTCGCCATTACTATTTTAATTCGATATCGCCATCCTTCAATTTAATAAAGAGATTTAAGTTATCTTTGAACTGGCTGACAGTAATGCTACATAACTGGATTTGTCCTTTGGCTGCTTTTAACTACTTGAGTCAACAAACTGTGGTGATAAAATTGTCAACAAAATTGCACATTAGTCAATTTAATTGTAAAATGATATCATTCAACATGATTTCGTACCACCAACTAAACCGCATCAAATTAAACTGCATCATGCCATCATCATCCAAGAAAGGGAATTATTTTACTCTGCCTAATTTTACCTTTCCTCTATCATCCGACCTCTCGTGGCAGTATGTAAAACTAGCAAATTTAACTGGTTGCGTATTTCAACAATTTTATTAATTCCCAGCAGAGGTCCTCGTAGGAGCTAGGTTAGCATGTCGCACTTGCACTCTACTCTTGCAACTTAAGTACCTCTCATTCATTCCCTGCAAAGTTTCGCTTTCATCCAAAGTAAATTCCAGTCGAGCCTGTTCCTTGGTCGATTCTCCAGTTAGGAGTCCCTGTTCGGCCATGCTTCCAGCTAAATCGGGATGTAGCCGCAAAACCCCTTCTTGGCCTGCCCAATTTATACACAAAACTTTTTCAAAAATAATTTATAGAAAAATAACAAATAAAAAATATATAAAAATTGATTACCTATTGCCAATAGTTCATCAAGAAAAATGCAGATTGCCTCATGTAAACGTCTCAAGCTTCCAAACGGCTGCATCGCCCAAACTGCAGCTGCACAGAGTGGAGTATGCTCAACTACATTTCCAAAGGTGTGGACGAAAGCATCGCAATCCATGGAGTCCACCTGCTCCCTTGTAATCCCACCCATGCCTTTTTTTAATTTTTTTTTCCAGGTGTCTAAAACTTTTTTTAGCCCAAATATGGACACAGAAACGGGTTAAACGTAGCAACTCTCGCAGCAATTTTGTTGGTATTTATTACGAGCGAGTACAGCGATTTAGTTGCCATGCATGTAAAACCATAAAAAGCTAATCATATGAATCAAGGTACATGCCAGTAAAGTGAAAATTCTGATTTTTATCTGTGCCCTGCTCTGATCAAGAACTTAAGAACTCAGCCACAGAGCTGCGAGCTGTGCCTTGCACTGAATAAAATATTCCAGGCATTTATTGCTCTGAGTTCCGGGCCAAGTCACAAAAGTACTTGACACAAGTAAAAAAAATTCAAGTGAGTTGAGCCGTTGAGTGTGTGGCTGGAAAAAAAAGTTACCTTGGAAAAAAGGGAGGACAAAGCAATATTCCTCTCGTTTATATTATAATCAACCAAAAACACAAGTAAGAAGAGGAAGAAAGCACATGTGTAATATTTTATCGATGTCGGTCGAAAACGACATTTATCACTGTATCCCTCCGTATTTCCCCCTTGGGATCAAATAAAGATGGAGACACTTTATATAGATTTTACCAAAGGACTGCACTTAATAATTACTTTAGCTATTTAACATGCTTTTTTAAATTTAAGTGTAGCTGTTTTAGGTTTCATTTAAAAAATTTAGGATATAAAAAATCTACGTTATTATCTTTACAAAAACAAGCCTGACAGCAGCAAGATGAGATTTTATGTGAACATAGTCCCCAAAGTATCCCTTCTTGAATTGACCTTACCAAAAGTTTCCAGAAGTTGCTGTCCAAAAGTTGGAAATTCCAATATTTTCTGTAGCTGAATTGGTTTACTTTTTTTCGCTGAGACACTGGTTCAGCCAAGTATAACTTTTGCAATTACAACGTCAGAAAACTGAAGCGGAAAGTGACTAACCTTAAACAGGAATAAAAACATACAAAGAGAGTGTGCTTATACCTCGTACCTATTGACTTGAGATCAACGAAATTCCTGCAGCCGCAACCTCTCGCTCTCTCTGATAAAACAGAGTTCATCATCTTAACCTTAAAAGCAAGTCTGTAATAATTATGAATTAAAGCAACAACATTTGTATACTGTCCAGTCCACATAATTCCCATTCATAAGCAAAAGTTATATGATTTTACCATGGAATGCGAATCTTCTTCAGCACTGCAGCAGCATTATAAGTTAATAAGAATGTCCAATAGCAATTATCTAAATGGGTACATAGTGCAATGTACACTTTATTGTTACTACGATGTACAGAGAGTGTAAAACGGGGAATATGAGACAGACTTTGCTCAGCTGCTTTATGCTATAACACTTTGGCACATAGCTTACGTAATAGTATTTAAGTAAGGAGCTATAACTGTGAATGTGTGCTCAATAAGAGTAAGACGAAAAATTATTTTCCCCTGACGAGTCAACTAAAAGTTCCAAGTTACAGTAAATAGGTCGCGTGTAGGCAGTAATTCCGACAATTCTTGAAATGATCCTTGAAAGTACATCTCATCTGAAGTGTTAGGATATCTCACAGCAGGGAAGTGCTAATAGCTATCATATCAAGATATGATAATAGGATGAATTTTGTAGTATTGCTGTTCAGAATTACAAAAAAAAATTAAAGTGTACGGGAAAGTCATGTCATTTCCAGCGATTGTGAGCGGCATCACAGTAGCGTGTACATTTCTATATGGGTTGGATATAAAAAAAATTCTCAACTGAAGGATGAAGTGCAGTGCAAACGGCGACAAGAATATATCCATCTAAAATTCATAAATTTTGAGAGGGGGTTGTATACCTGTCAACATAATGGCTTTAGGGTTCCCTGAAGATGCGCTAGAGGCTAGAGGAGGACTTTTCCTCTTCACTCAACTTTTGTGCACTGCATTGAAGTTAGTATTCGGCTGATTATTATTAGCAGCTTCTTTCATGCCAACTCCAACTCGTGCATTTACCCTTCCACCAACTCTCTTCCTGCTAAATGACTTTCTCCATCCATTTCGTCGGAGCTCAGGAAAAGAGACAGAAAACTCTTTTCGATATGCGTTTAGCATAACATTAAGCCTTTCGCTGAAAACATTTCCACGAGAGATATTTACGATATTATATTTCAGGAAACGTTTATTTAAATTTTTGCCCATTTACTGGCTCGCTCGTTTTCCGCTCTGCCCTGCTTTCACTCTATTTATATATTTTCCAGAATAAAAAATTATTTTCATTTCTCTCCACATAAATGGACCATAAACGGATAAAAAATGCAATGCTGCTAAGAGAGCCAAGTCCGATTACTTTTTAAAATTGGACTAAAACGCCACATTTAAAAGAATTTCTGCAGTTTCCCTTCAGCAATAGCTTTATTTGCAAAACAGCGACTTGGAGTATTAGAATAATTCTAATATTTATAAAGTACTTTTCTTTAGTATAAGTATTTTATTGCTCCACAATAAAGCAGTTGAACTAGATTTAATGGGAGGACATTCTTGTCAACACTAAATGAAATGAGCAACGAAATCCAATTTTCAACTTCACCCTCTCAAGGAGCAGCAAGAAATCTCCAGAAAGAAATTGGATATTGTGGCTGATTCCCCTAAATGCAAAAAATATATATATTCCTTTTGCTTCAGAAAAAATGCACTCGGAAATGTTTTAATGTCTAGTTTCCGTGGGATCTCAGCACAGCTAAGGAGCATCTGAAGAACTGGCAATTTAATTGTACCGTCTTATTT
>JAHZND010003682.1:0-14291 GCA_027744115.1 Acrocyrtus sp. NNG-2020 | reverse complement strand
TGACAAGGGTTCACATACACCAAAGCAAGCAAAAACAGAATCCAGACTACTTGCAAGATGTGCTGAACTGGAAGTGCACTGGAGTAAACATCAAAATTCGCATTTTCCGGGCTGTCAAAAATTTGTATTTCGGCTTGATTTATTTTAAGTAGGGAAGCAATATGCCCAAGGGTCCAAGTTTAAAAGCAATTCCGAATTATTGCCTAACCAAACCAAAAAACCAGAACTACTCGATCAATTTACTACAGTACAAAGGGCAAGTGCCAAGTCATGTTTTAGTTGGTGAGCCTGTTTTTACTCTATGGTTGAAAAGAGAAATTGCTGAAAGAACATCTCTCTTTCGCAACTTCGGACAAAAGTGTACTTCAAATAATGGAAAAAATAATCAACTAAAGAACAATGAAATGGCTAATTAATGCAAACTGCAAACTCTAGTTGCAAAAAGAACTTTGAATTTCATTCCCTATTCTAACCAACGTAGCAAGTCTGGAAAGGATTGTAAACAGTTGTAAAAAGAGCATTGATTGAAAACTCTAGGCATATCAGCGTCGTACATCGGTACACTAATATAGTAGAGTAGATATCAGGGTTGGATGCACATATTTATAGCAAAAGGTGTGGATGAAAGGGCAAAGGGTGCATGTCTTAATGAAACTTCTCTTTATTGACTTATTTTTTTGACAGTTACAATTAAGTATTTTTGTGAAGTAAGCATAGGTTTCGTATCACTTCTCTGAACCGCTAAAAAGGGAAAGCGGTTTCTCCAGCTATTTTTGATGAAAACAAATTAGTCTGCTGGAGATGTACAAGCGGAAGAGAACTAGCCATAATCTATTTTCACATGTCTAATATTTTCTACTTTTTTTCCAAATTTACAGTTTCCAAAACGGTGGAGGAACTGATCCTGGAATGGAAGGGTACTACTGCAATTACCACCGGGAAGCTAGGCATGTCTCAGTTTGAGCTGCGAGAAGTAGTTCCAGCGAAATGTCACGAATCTTTTCAGATCGGTGCGTGCAAACAGCCTTTACACTAACAGAATCTTGCAATCATAGCAATCATTTATTTGTCTTGTTTGTTAGTTGATACAATCATTTTATGTCCCGGGTTTCTGTTGCAATAGTGCCCAGTCCGCCAACGGTATCCCCTATCCCTATTGCTCAGCTCACGTTTACCCAATGATCTCGGGTGAATAAGTATTGATTTTGCATTTGGGACCATTATTTTTGCAGGAAGGAGTAGAGTTTCCCTCACATGAGAAATCATGCTGTGCCCATTCATTATGTATGTATCAGTTCCATGAGGAACTCGGACTCTGACCTCTTCATATTTGTGGGCAGATATACAGCCATTTTTTATTTTAGCCCTTCTAGCATGGGAACATCTCGTGAGAAGGTTTCAATCAGTATGCTAAGTATTTTTGGAAAAAATTGGGAAAGATAAAAACAGCGAACCACTGGTCTTCTTCAACTCCACTTTGAGACTATCACGCCCACAATGCACAAAAATTGTATAGGTGGTGGCTGCAGCAAACGCAAAACACATGCACTGTGTCATTGACAAAAAAACCGTCAGTGTACAACCCGAAATTTTTGCGTCTTTAAGAAAAGCAGCTTTCCAAACAGGAATCCATGTAAAAAAGAAAGATATGAAATGCGCAACATGCCCTCAGGCAAACTACTCTATTATACTTTTCCTTTTGAATTCTTAGCGTAATATTTCCCATACAAAGCGGGATACATGGCGAAAAACAGGTAGGCAATTATAATTTCGTGCCTCCTTAGGTACTGCTTAATTTTCTAGAAAGACCATGGCTGTCGTACCGGGCTACTTTTACCCATCAACCACGAATAATTAGCTTAATGAATGTGGAACGAGCTAGTTCTGCACAAGCATAAAAAGGCTTCTTAGAAATTTTTCTAGCTTTTTTATAAAAAATCATAAAAGATTTTATGTAGTGGAGCGCCAACGAATTAAAATATCATATTACGCCATATTTTTTCACAGAGCTAGCAGCTACAAGCCAACAAAAATATGCAGTATTGTGAAGGAATAAGAAAGGCTTCCGTAAGCTACTCTAACTCAAAAATACATTTTTGAAAATGATACCCCATTCCCTAAATTGACAAACTTGCCTAGGGTGATTCCAGAGAAATGAGTCTTGTTACCTAAATAGACCATCTTGTAATAAGTTACGGTATTTCGGGAATTGGAGAAAGAAAATGGACTTGGGAAAGTTCAAAGAAAGTCGTAGCGTCGTAGTAGCGGCTGTACTGAAAGCCCGTGATGATGTTTATGGAAAGGACATTGACTGATTTTCTTTGTTGACTTCCACCCCAATTTCCCATTGGCTTGAAAAGCCCGATTTCTTTACTCCTATTTTCAATGTAATAAATGTGGTAAAGTAAATTGTGTAAGTTTATTTGAACACTGAATGTTTACATAGGTAGCCAGCAGTATTTTTTTGTTTTGTGAAGCAAAAATACTAAATCATTTTCTTTTTACACTGGAAATAATTTTTATACGAAAAATGGAGAGTAGTCAGTAGTGTGCTCTGCCATTTCCCTTTTGTGTAACCATCCTACACTACATGTATTTTATTGACAGTTTCTAAAACCAAGAGAAAACACTTTTTTGCTGAAATGATCTGATGTCGTAAATAAATCTGTGCAATCTCATATTTCCATGTTCATTCACGGAATCATGAACCACGTCATCACTGATTTTCCCTAACCGCTTCTCTCTTTTTCTGGCATTTTCAGGAAACTACAGCTGCCTGGTAGCGGAGTTCCACTTGTCCCGACTTATGGGTTTTCATCTAGTGCAGAGCTATTTGCCGACTATCTTGATGGTGGTCATTTCATGGGTTTCATTTTGGATGGATGTCAACTCCGTTCCTGGACGTGTCACGTTAGGGATCACCACGCTTCTCACTGTATCTTCAAAAGCCACAAGTATGCATCAAGCCCTACAAAAAATTGTATACTCACTTTTGAATGAGAACAAGTAGAGAAGCAAAGTGCCTACTTTGTCCTGTTCTAAAAAAATTTACCCCCATATATGAACTCATAAAAAGTACTTTTCCATTTCTTTTGACATGATATATTATATCCCGCACTACTTTACTGGAAGACATTTCAAATGACTTATGTATACCCGGAAAAAGTCATCATGCCACTTTCATATTTTTATGTTCTACTGCCTTGTCAAATTTTTGTACTTGTAGCTTTATTTCATTCATTGCTTATTTCCAGAGATCTGTTGAAATGTATCTGCAAATAGTTGCCAACACAAGAGCTATTCAATTGATCAATCAGCATGTTTCACTTTCACAGAACACACAATCTGATTTCAATGGGAGTTGCAGTCTTTGCGAGTCGTCGAAGCGTAGGCGTTCTCAGGAACATACTAAGCTAATTTTATTTCATTGTGCAATTCACAAAATGCAGTAGTAATGAAATTCTACGATACGCAGTTCATCTTCCTTGCTTGATTACGTACGCATCTCGGCATCTCCCTTCCGTGTTTGGCCAAATATATTCAGAGATGAAAACAAATTTTCTGTTTTTAGTTATGTATTCCCTCCTTTGCTCACTAAGTGCATTAGATTTCATGAATTTTTCTGAAAGTTTCCTGTGATGAATGGAAGCATCGCATGAGCAAAATAAATAGGCTGGAAATGCTTCCAGCATAGCATCTCTTCAATTTTCAGATCCTTAAAGTAATACTCATTTCTTGAAAAATAGGTGCTAGCGATTGTTTGCCCTTAAGTGCAAACAGAAGCGATCATGACCCCTTCACATGTACTTTCGCGCTAGAAGAACGCGAATAATAGAGATAATCTCAGGCTAGGCGATTTGCAGAGGAAAATGGAATTTAACACAAAAAATTCCTTCGGTAGCTTTATTCTCTAGCGTGCATTCTATAATACTTTCTTGGCGTGCAGTGACTGACTTTGTGTCTGCTCAGGAGATTACTACTGTCAAGGGAAAAATGCAATGATGAATGCGACCTATTTCCTATTTCGCGGATGAAGATGTCTAAAATGAGTAATTTATTATTTTTCACATCTTACAGACATCCAGGAAAATATAGAATCAAGCTACGTGAAGGCCATTGATGTTTGGATGGGAACTTGCACAGGTACTTATATACAATCGCTAAAAGTGAAGAGATTTGCTAAAAAATATTTTAGCTCATATCATTTTTTATTTTGCTACTTTCTTTTCACGACCCAATCGTCACTTCGCCTATATCACTTTTATTTGCTTAAAAATATCAGTTCGCGCTAACGCCCAGACTATACAAAAGCAGCCGTCTTCACTAAACTAAACAGATAGAGAGAATGAAATGAACGAGTGATTTAAGAAAACTCGGAAATTGGCAAAATGATAAATTATCGTCTTAAGTGAAAAACTTCCCTAATGAATCTATATTTCTGCGAAAACTTGAGTAATTTCGCACAAGAAGCTCAAATATGGCTCTTTGGATTTGTCATTGGGAACGATCGCTCATTCACATGTTTATTGTTGTTTGGCGTATTGCGAAAAGGAAAAAAGCTTCATTTTTCCAGTTCTCAGTTCCGCAATATCAAGATGAGCCTACCATTGCCATTACCATTATGGTATTAATTTTTCCTTGTTCCTATTGCGATAGTTGCGATTCATTTAAGGTCAAAGTCAATTGACAATGTAGCCTTGCAAGACAGTCGACTGATTTACTGATTTTTATTTTTTTATTATAGCCTTTGTGTTTTTGGCCCTGCTGGAATTCACTGTTGTGAACTATCTCTGGAGAAAAGAATGCTGTCGTAAATTCCATCAGGCTAAAGCGGAGCACAGCAGCTGCATGGAGGGTTTAGGGAACAACACGGAAAATCTGGGTTTGGGTCGCTCTCCATCCGGTCATTCAATGGTGAGTTTAATCACACAGGGCATTGTACACGGTAGTCTATAATATCAAGTGAAAGCATAGACAGAGATATCGCAATTTGCAATAAATGTCCTTTGATTTTCAAACTATCTCGTGATTTCCTCTTTAACGATTTCGTTCAACGAGGCTCGTTGAACGAGCTATGTCCTCGTTATGAATTAAATAAACAAAGCAACAACTACTGTATACCACGAATCCCACTGATTTCAATTTTTCTGTTGACAAGTGAAATTATGTGCTTTTGTGAAACTCACTTTTTTTCTCCATTTCCTTTTAATCTGAAGTGCATTGGCATCACTGTAATGGTGATAGCTTCCTCAATACTGTTCAAGTACCCTACAACAATCTCTTCAACAATCTTTTAAGGAAACGAGAAACGGAATCTTGCTTGAAAATGCTGAGATTTCAGAGGTCGTCTCTTTCCTTTATGATCTCTTATCTTTACCCATTTCCTGATTCCACATGGATAAATCCGAGTAAATATACATTCCTGCTTTAAAAAATCCCACGAGTCAAAAGGACTCTCGTAGAGATGAGGGCCTATGAAATCATTTATATTCTGCATTTGTCGCAGTCAGAGTACAGCGTATGCTCCCTACCACTTTACTTCCTTCTCATCAAAATAATGATAAACCCTTTTAAAAAGAGAAACAATGAAAATGTCGGGCAAGCTAATCCGCAGAAAGCGACTGAAAATCTTACTCCGCTCGTTTCTATTTACATCACCCAATTTTATGTTCGCGTTAGCCGCACTCAGCCAGGACGTTATGTGTTCATTTACGTGTACAGAGTAGAAATTCGTGTATCAACTTTCTTCCTTAGGTGTTTCAAAGGAGGGTGGAAAACGTACCGCAGATATTTTAGAGTGTCACCAGCCAGCCGTACGAGCCTATTTACTCGCCCGGCTTTTTCATTTATTTTCTTCGCGAAAGTACAAAAGTTAGTTATGTGAGTGTTTTCCCGTTTTTATTATGTATGTGAAGCCACAAGCACAGTAAAAAGCCTCCTATTTTATCGCTAGTGACAGCACTAGCAGGAAATAGTGCTTCTGTTCAATAGTGGGAAATAGACCAAAACTGTCAGAATGAGAAAAGAATAGCCCTCATATCCTCCTTTGTACTTCAGCGACTCTAACTCTTGCTTTATTTCGAAAGATGAAGGGGAAATATAGATAGGCAGAGGAAGTAGAAACATAATACGCGAAAAATTTTCAACTTGCACAAAACAATTTTATGCACTTCGCTTCCCGTGTACATCAAACCGCAAGGATCCTGATTATTCCAAATAATTTTGTTTGCATATGCCTAAGCGTGAATGTGTGGTATGTATATTTTTTACAACAGTTGCGAGAGAAGCTGAACAATTCGTTGGACAAAAACCATGTTGAAACAAGTTTTATGCAAAACTCCAACCCACATTTCTTGAGTGTGGTGGACCAACCGGTAATCCCTGTGGAAGGGATAAACGTCATGGAGCCTATTGCAGCCTATGCTGCAGCGAGAGTCATGCCCAACTATAAAGAGAGAGCCAAAAAAATTGACGAAATTTGCAGATTCCTCTTTCCTGCAGCGTTTACCGTCTTTGTAATCATTTATTGGATTTACTATCTCTCCACGTAAAAACTTTAACTTTTATACACTTTTTCTCTGTAAATGTGTAGCCGATATTTATATGTGTACTCACTTGACTTATGTAACTTGTGAAAATCGGTTTCAGTTTCAGTCTCCATTTATCTACCACAGTACATATTGTTGTACGTATACAAAGACGATAATTTATAGGAAGAAAATGGCTGCAGGTTTTCTAATTCTATTTCGCTTTCATGTAAATAATATGTACATATGGTATACTCCTGAGAAATTTTCGGTATATCCGATAAAACGGCGTTTCTCCAGTAATCCCCATAAAGTTACGTAGACAAACGAGAAAACGATCGCAGCGGTCTTAAAAAATATTTATATGCAATGTATCTCCTGGACGTGAGTGAGTAGTGCTCCCATCACCAATACTTTAGCTTTACAATGGAACATACTTAATAATATAATATTTTATGCATGCAGAAAACGTAAATATCAACGGAGGCAGTGAGAGTTTGTAGAGGCAATAACAAGCTCCAGAAAGCGCGAAGAAATATCTTATTTTTCTCGGAAAATCCACTTTTTCTTCCTTTGTTATGCTAAAAACTTAAGAACACAAAAGCATCAAAAAAAATATTTATAGCTGAGTGGAGAAAGAAAAAAAGCGAGGTACACTTAACTTCCTTGTCAATACTCTATCCATAAAGTTTTGCTTCATTTTATTTTTTACCACGAAGTATTAGTCAGGTTTTTTATTTTATGAAATAGTCCGCAAACCTTTTACTTAGGATAGGATCCACTTCCTTCAAAACAAATTTAGTTGCAAGCATTACTCGAAACTTCTGTGCATTTTTGGAATTTAGCATAAACTGAAGGATAGTGGAACGTGGATAGGTTTTAGGATAGGAATTAGTTTCACCAACAGAACAGGTTAGCCTAGTACTCGGGTACTCGGTATAATCATGGAAATTTTATTTGCTTACTTGCATAGCAGAAACTTTCTGCATCTTGTCGAAGGTCATGTCATGAGGTACGTATGTCCTTGTCAATTGTTTTACAGTCCTTATTTTGCTAGCTACCTTGCCTGTCGTAAAAACAATAGGAACTTTTTTTTCTGTATTTTTCTGTATGTCAAGTGCGAGTATGATATTGTGTTAAAAGTCTACTTGATTTTTTTGAAGAGGATGTCGCATAGGTTAGGTAGTTTAAATTCGGTCTGTTTTCAGCAGTATGTGCTCAAACCTATCGCAAAAAGATAAGAAATTTCAAGAAGCAGAAAGTTTTTTTTGTGAAGATCAGATGCATCCTTCCTAGATCCTACGACAAAAGGAAGATCACATGTGTATACCTAGTCGGAACTCGGAACGGGATCATCATAAGTCATACCCTAGACTGAAGATAAAGAAAGCATATGGAAATAAAATGTACTTTTTGTGGAAGACCACACTTCACATTTACATATGAATCATTGTAATGCTCTTAGATTATAGTCGATGCTGTCGTTGTCATTTCATAATCATAAGGGATGACAGTTATTTTCTCCGAAAAAGGATGAAATTTATCGTGAAAACAAAGTATGTGCTTCACGGCGGAAGCCAGCGGGACTAGCTTTTGTGACTGGTACTATAAGTAAAGGAAATTGGATCCACTAGAAAGATGACTTTCCCTCGTGTAATTGGCTTCCATTTTGAAGGATTTAAATTTCTTGACGAATTAATGCCGACTTACAAAGAGATTGCATTGATAAGTTGCTCCTGGGCGCTTTTCTAACTGTTGAATTAGTTCGTAGAACTTTCTTAAAATGCTGACATGTAATATATCTATCACATCCGTGTCATATTTCTTTCCTTTGAACAGTAAATGCTTTCACTAGCTTTCACCTTGCACTGCACGCTATTTTTTACTTTGCCAAAGCCTCATTTGCTCACGATATAAAATACACGGTATCTGGAAACGATTTCAGTAACCCACTTCATTTATACATACCTAATTTATTCTAAATTTAAAATGCTCTTAGATTAAGTCGATGCTGTCGTTGTCATTTCATAATCATAAGGGATGACAGTTATTTTCTCCGAAAAAGGATGAAATTTATCGTGAAAACAAAGTATGTGCTTCACGCTATTTTTTACTTTGCCAAAGCCTCATTTGCTCACGATATAAAATACACGGTATCTGGAAACGATTTCAGTAACCCACTTCATTTATACATACCTAATTTATTCTAAATTTAAAAAGATAAAAGCTATAAAAATATTTCGAAAGCAGCACTTTAAAAATGTATCCTATGCACTTTTACAAGCATGCTATATTTATGCCTGAGTTCTGTACACAGATATATGTTGAGTGAAAGTAGAATCTTAAAGGATACCACGCACCCATCCGATGTAAACTACATTAAGACTCTAACAAGTCAATACTAGTAATCGTAATTGTAATCAAGCCTTCCTGTATCCGCACTTATTTCTGTTTGCCCTACTCCATTAGCCCATTAGCCAATTTCTTTTATCCTTTCGGGAAATCTAAGATGCAACACGATCCTCTTGAACAACTATCCTAAAAGTACTATTTTTCTACTCGTATAATATGTGATAGATGAGATGTTCCTCCATAATGCACACTATGAGATAAGGGATACGCTGCAGTATCCTATTCCTGCTCACTTGCTGTCGGCAAAATGATAAATGTTTATGATTTATTGCACCAAATGTACTAAAAATGTGTTACTGCATGTGTGTATTGACAGATGTGCATACTCTACAAATCTAGACTACTTAAATAAATATTGATCTTCGGCTAGCTCCATAAAACTCGAGTTTTCGAGAAGAGCGAGGAAGATGACAATGATAGTGTGAACTTATGTGTAAAATATACCTAGTTACTTTTCACATATTTCATCCAAAACAAAAAAAATAAGTTAATTTCCTTTTTGTGTTCTATCTATACTGCTAGATAGTAGATACTGTATAAGCCAGTTAGCTAAATTTTAAACGAAATGCTGACAACAATTACTTTCCCCAGTGCATGGATAGTAGGTTAAGGCACTAGTATTATGCCGTACTATAAAAATGGTAAAAAAGAGAAAATTCGTAGAAGTTACCTAATGTAGTATATACACATACCTAACATTAATATCTATTCGTCTTCAAATTTAAAATTTTACTGTTCTCCGGTGTCGTATATTCTGTAAGCCTTTTTTTATATCTCGCTAGGATAAGTGTGCACTTCTCCGCACTCTCATTTCTATAATACCAGATGGGAGCTTGCAAACAGCTCGTAATGCGGTTCTATGACAGACATAAAAAACGACATGGGTAATAGGAAAGCACTCACGTCGTGTGGCGTTACACTGGCTGCCGTCACTCAACAAACAAGCGAATAGGTAAATATTTGTTACGTCAATATATGAACTGAATGGATGTATGCATAAATAAATCTTATATGATATAACTAATACAGAAAGTGATCAACATTTCGACTTTTAACTCCCAAGTTTAGTGTTTTAGTAATAAAAGTGTTATATACATATTAATGTATAGACGTATGGCATAATTTAATATCCAAAGATAATTGAGGAAATCTAGTAGGAGTGAATTTTTGCACAACTTTTATCCATCCTTGTCTTGTTAGTGAATATCTAAAAAAATATTTCTGGTTGGAAAATGAATATGTAAATTATGTAAAAATGTTAATTTTTATGATTACCTGAACTACTACTACTGTCATGTTTGTATGAGAATAAACAAAGTGAAAGTACTTTCATTTAGAATAACGAGAACACAACAAACTCGCACGGCATTGCAAGACGATGTTGTCGCCAAATTCTATATTTTCAAAATTAGGTGTATATTGTGATAGAGTTAAAGTTGTCGAAAGAGTAAGCATGGATGACTAAACGTGTAACAAGTGAGGGTGGATGTGGACGTGACATAACAAAGTTATCTATATACTACCTACGACCTAGTGTATAAGTGCGTTAGACAAAAGTTTTGTACTGGATAGAGTATATAATCTTAAACTGTGTACAATTCTTTGAGGTAGTTTTTTTTGAAGATAGACTACATTAGATTTGAGTGTACAGTATTTATATAGATACAAAGTTATGTTTGGTGTCTAGTACGTCGACAAAAACTGATATTATATTGCGAGTACACGGGAAATTACTGGTGCCAAAAAGAAACTCTACTGACCAATGGTATTGTGTAGGTAAGTTTGGTTGCATGCAATTTTCATGTGCGGTTAGATTTCTTCAACTATGTCGTGAAAATTGTAAAACATTCTTTCTAAAATTCGGGCAAATAAAGTATTCAACCAAAGTGTATTCGCTCTGTTGATTTATTTCAAAGGCATTTTTATATTTTAGATGAAACACAGCGTGCGACTTTCTTTTTTGAAGAATTCACACGAAATGCATTATGCAAAATGTAAAGTGCCACATAGGCACTCAGTTTTTAGGCTGCCCTTGAACTAGCTAATGTCTGCTTTCTTGCACCTTCCATTGTAATACTCAAAAAAGCGAAGCACCCATCCATTCCATTTCATTTTGATTTTTCAGCATCTGACACCATTACCATTATTAACACCTAATATTTCAGGTGTTGCGCCAGATAGACCAAAAGGATTTTGTGGTCAATGGACCAGTATTAACTGGATGAAATGCAATCCGAGAACACAGCTCTTCTCTGTCAACTGCAAAAATGCATTGCCTAGGTATACGGTTACCTCAGTTTCACCGCTGTGAAAGCGATTTGCTATTAAACACATCTAATATGCCAATTATTGGTTATCAGATTCACTCTATAGAGTCCTCCTATATTCATCATCACTAGTTTAAATTGTTTCATTCTCAGAACAAAATTGCTGGCAAAGGCAAACAAAAGATGAGCTTTCAGTAAATGGATGAAAAAACAAATGATAGACGAGACGAGTACTGAAATTATTATACAGAGTAAATACTCATTCTTTCATTTCTTGCATTGTACATTTTGAAGGAATCAATCTCCAATGAACGATTTAATGTGTAAATTCAGAGAAGTATGTTTGCAAATAACAAGAACAGGTACACTTTTAGGATGACATTTTGATTTACGACACCACCAAACCTCTCATCTCGGGAGAGTGAGTAAATTTAGCGTGTAATCAAACACCAGAAAACATCGGATCAAGGTATAATTTTAAAAGTTTCTCACTTTTGCCATGTAATTGGCGCAGTTTTCTGTGCCTTATTTTTTGTAATTGGGCCAACGCACTCACTCCAAACCAAATGATATGCTTCTCTTGATGTGGCCACAAAATTCGATGCAACCTAGTTTCTGCGTCAGCTGCATAACCATATTCCAACTACAGTCTTGATGATTTGCTGATTGCATATTATCATTTTGCCAAGCCACAAAATTTTCTTCGCATTTTGTACCTACCTAGAATACAAATTGCTATACCTAAGTGAATATGTAATTTCCACAAACTTCACTGCAGCGAGAAGCCAAGGAACTTCATATAGTCTGTTTTTTACATATACCGCAAACAAAAGATAATGATAGTGATGCAATATATCTAATGGGAATATGAAAAGCGTTGTTTACTCGATCCTATTCTGAGGGAGTTTTTTGTCAGCTAAATTGCTAATGGGAATCGCTAAACGACTACAGCTCGGGTCTTTCTTTTCTCCTGTTTCTCATAGTTTTTAAATAAAAACCAGAGATGCTCCTGGTTGGTTAGCTATATACTTTTCCGTGGCATCGGTGGTTTTTTAGCACATTGAAAACAAAAGTGCAGACAAATACCAATATCGACAGCAAAATGAAAGAAGAACCTTGCCTAGTATGTGTCTATTTTCGCAATATGCGCCTCGGTATGTGAATCTGCACAAATGAAAGGCCCATTTCCCATAATATCTTGAAGACCAGTGACTTGAGAGATTTTCTGGCTTTTGGGCTTGCCGTTGTTAATGTTCCTCATGAGATTGTACCTGAAATTTCAGTTACGTCCTACAGAACCACACTATTCAGCGCAGCGAATTTCCAGGAAAATGTATTCTTGTCTCGCTTCACTCATTTTCCCCAGCTAAGTAAAAAAGAAATCCTTCAGTGCTCTGCACTTTGAATGACTGTGTCAGTCATTGTACGGTAATAGCAAATAGCAATAAACACCTCCTTTATATACACTGCATATAGAGTCCAAACATGTTTTTTCACGTATTACGAATAATGAATGCATGCACAACCCCGTCACTACTATATACCTAGTTTGACTTATAAAGTCCCAGACCACAAGAATTCAATAGGAAGGCTGCTACGGTTCGCAAAATTCCCTCCGGAGGAATTCACCTTAAGCAAAGAATGATTTTGTTCCAAGGAAGTTGCTGACTCCTCTTAAATTTACAATCAAGAGGGACGACATACACCTTGAAGATGTTCCTCCATACTTACTATCACATTTGCATTCAAATCCATTTTTATGCTTCGGCGTTTTTTGATCATTACCGTGTGCATCTATTAAAGTATATCTTTGCAAATATCTTATGCTCGTATCACAGCGTAATCAAATCAGTAAGGAAGACCGCAAACTTTCAACTTTTGCCATTCAATCTTCTCCCAACATTTTTATTTAATAACGTCTGTTGTGAGCTATTTTTCTGCGTATGGTCCTTTGATAACTTTTCATGCAAATGAAATCCCTTTAGCTGAAATATTATGGCTTATAGTCAGAGAAATACATCAACCCATGAGAAGTCTTTCTCAGAAAACCAATTTTCATGTATTTCGTCGAATTTTGCAAGGCTAGACTACAAAATGGAATTGCTCTTAATAGGGCTCATTCAGTAAATGTATAGCTGCTAGTAAAAAAAACTTACACGATCTTATAGCTTCAAAAAGGGACACTGCATTCCCGAAATAGGTACCTAATCTTTACTTTCATTACTTTCCAACTGTAATTTATCTTGTGTACTTCAAATATGTGACCAACATATTTAGCGGAATTTTGCCAATTTATGGACGTGGTAGTCGTGGTACACTCATGAACTCAATCAAGGACTGAGCTCGTTTTGCTAGTGGCAAGTGGTAATACGGCAACAAAAGGGAGGCGGGTAGCAACCACGCTCTCCATTCTTTCAGATTAAGGAATATTGGAAAATTCGACTGAACTGACCGACTTGCTGCACATGCACTGTTTCTTTTGTACAGAATCTAAAGCCTACACCTCGTTCACATTTCACATCCTGCATAATTTTCCCGAGTGGCGGAACATAGCGGAACTACTTAAGAAAAATAAATACACTATACATGAAAGCTGAAGGTGGCGAAATCGTAATATGCTTTAGCTCCTTTTTCTGTCTACAGTAAGTAAACAAGCAACGCGGACTAGAAGTTGGAAAATATACAAAGCCCTTTTCTCTTTCCAGGAATGAATCAAATAGAAGATAAGAAAAGTACATAAAAGTAAATTAAACTGAGTTTTTATAATAATGTGAGAAATCTAGGAGACTTGACCAGTTTATCTTTCGCGCCTACCAAGAAATAGGGAATTCGTTTAACAGGAAAAGTTTTCAGAGAGAAAAATAAAATGAGAGTTCAGCCACTACTTCCATCTTGTCCTTTCCATTTTACTTCTCCATGTTCTTTCGCAAAATAACCAGATTACAGGTTGTTGTAATATCAAGTAAGTGTTTATTGAAAGAAGGCTGGATCTCGAATGAATACAAAAACGAACAGAATGCTTGTACATAGTACATCAAGAACTACACTGCATTCTCATATACTTAAATCTACCAGAATCTGACAT
>JAHZND010003681.1:0-10065 GCA_027744115.1 Acrocyrtus sp. NNG-2020 | reverse complement strand
CACTTCAAACCTTTTTTCCCACACACGCCCCTCATCCAATACATTTTATTACACATAAATTCTTCCTTTTTTTCTGGATATCGCTACGGCTCTCTTCTTCTCCAGTTTTTTTTCCGCAGTGGGTAATGTACACTGTAATTGTCAATTTTGCCTTGCTGGACTATCTCCTTTTAACTTTGATGTTTCTTGAAAAAAAAAGAATCTTCTTCTGTTCTGAAAAATAATTGTTTCCGACAGGACAATGGAAGTGACAGCGTTCCAGCTTAAAATTGCTCCTTTCCTTTCTCCTCAGCTCATTAACTAACCCATTCCATTTGTTTTTTTTTCCCTTTGCAGCTAATTATAAAATGTCACATGCAAATATGGCATCTTCCACAAAATATATTTTTTTTGTAATAGGGATTCCCGCTAAAATATCATTTTGAAAGCGGCATCTAAAACAAAACTCGGCTCACTCTCCACTCGGGAGCGATGATGTTGATCTCTGCTCTGACTCTATCCATTTTTAATTTACTTTCCAGCAGCTCTTCTTCCCTACTACACCAGTGATTTTCCTTGGAGCTGTGCATTCAAAATGACACTGCTCACTGTTCACAGTGCTCACACAGCTCCTCTTTTTTTAATTGTTTTCTGAAACAGTCAAAAGGCTTCTGTGTGGAGTCGTACAGCATAATCTAGTCAATAAAGCCTTTCCCTTTCTCTTCACAATTTTCCTTTGTGAAAGCAATACTTTCTCTCAGTAGCTTATAAAAATATATATAAATTTTTGCAGGGTTGCCCTCTCTCTCTCTCTCACTTGATTACAATGTAGAGCTGTCTCTGTCTCCCTGCCTGGTTTTCTCTCCTCATTTCAGATTGGAGCTCAGATAAAATTACTACTTGTTTCAGAAATGTAAACACCACTCCTGTTCTCCCACTTCAGCAAACTCGAAAAACATCAAAGATGACTAAGCTATTACAACACTCTCTCTGCATTATTGCCTCTGAAACCGTCGACCAAAACCACCCTTTCCAGCCGCTTCTCTCCTTTCTCCCATTCTCCATCACGAAGCTGACAACCAGCTCATTCAAAATCGCTTCTCTTGTACTATCATTTAAATAAGTGTGACACTGTTTACTCTTCTTCAACTGATATATTGTACTATGTCAAATAAGCCCTGAAAAAAATAGATTTTCTATGAGTCCTCATGTCACTCGCAGTGAGAGTCACTCGTCACTCCGATAGCCATTTTGAAACTTGAATACATTATCACACCAACGTGACATAGCTTCACTTCTGAGAGCAATATAAAACCGGGGGTGGAGGTGGAGGTGTGGAGTGTGCTAGCAAAAAATACATATATATTTGGGAGAGAAGTGCCAACTATTTCCAGAAAAAAAAATTTGGGCTGGGTTTTTATTGTACACACTTCCAGTTCAAAGTTTATTCGTGTTGTTGCTCACAGTTGAGTGGCTCCGTTTACTTTCCGTATGGGTACCTTTGTGCGGTGCTGTTGGCAGAAGGACTAGTCTCCTATTTCCGGAAAAAATATTGTAAATTGGGAAACTGAGAGTGAGGGCAAACAATGGGACATATGTTGGGCTCAAATGAGATGGAGTTGGCACAATTTTGCAGATTTCAGTGAATTCCAGTCCAGATATTAAATACAAAAAAAAGAAATATTTTTTTTTCATGGGTGAGTAACTGAAATAAATGCAGTTGGAATTTTTTGTAAGGATGAAAATTGCGGTAGAGCTGGTTGAATTGAATGCATGGCTAGATTTCCTTTTATTTCGAAAACAAGTCATTTGTCATTTGCCGTTGTGAAGCCACCAACTGAGGGCACTAGCACTGATTTTCTAAGAGTTCCCCGGATAGCAGGGTGGCTGCAGTGCCGGGGGTACATTAGGATTTTTTAGCGTGCAGTGTCAGTCCTCCCGTCACCTTTCTTGACTTGATACTCCGGACATAATCGGATTATCCGTGACATGTAATAACCGAGGACAGGTAGGCAATCCATAAGGATTCCGGGCATGTAGCTCCTTTCTTTTTGCTGCTACTTCCTCCTCCATTTTTTCAATATTTTTTTCTCCCCCGAAAAAAAAAGTTGAAAATATGTGCACGGCTAATGCTTTTTAAGGGTATTTTCATTTTCTTATCTTCTTCCCGTAATGTCTTTAAGGAGACGGCAGACACCTGCACGTGCATTTCCTATCATTCACCGCGCAATAATAATACATCCTTAATGGCACTATACGGCTCTATTCCGGACTGAGTTAAGTGGGAAGTTCATGAGGTCACTGTACACCTTCGGAATTTAATCTTGAGGGGAGTCTTACGACAAAAAAAAAGTTTCAATTGGGAGGGATAAAGGAAGAGAGAAAAGGATAGGAAGTGCTCTTACGTCTCTCCTTATTCTGCTTCTTTTTTCTGAAAAAAAAGTCTATTTAAGGAAAGCCAAGGAGAAAATAAAGAGAACGCCACACACAATGACTGGTACGGAGAGAGTAAGTGACACAAGAGGGAAATGTGCACTTTCTCTCTTCTTCTCCACTGAGAATAGTAATTGCTGTACGTGCTTCAATCACTTGCACGATACTCTTTTTTCCTTCTTCTCCATTATTTCGCTTGAAATCAAATTGAAAGTGGAAGTAATCCAATGAATAGTGCTATTACTGCATACCATGGAATAAAAATGGCGCTTACTAAGCAAAAGAAAATGAAGCAGCGCATAAAAATTCAATTAGAAAAAAAAATTTTCAACAATTTTTATTTCTTACATAGCACCAATGTAAAGAAAGCCTCGCTTCGGATCTTGGTAGAACGTCCGGTAATAGCGCTTCCCACATGAGAACTCACGGATGTGATCTGTAATAGTAAGAAAAAAATATAATTCGATTAGCAATTTTTACCGGTAATTGGTCCATGGATTATTAAAATGTTATGGAGGGGTGAGCAATTCAAAAAAAAATTGCTTTTTTACCTCAATCTCAATGACATGAACTCAAATTGTGCATGTGACAAGTGAACTGTGATAAGAAAAGTGCTCATCATGCATACACACTAAAGCCCTATTTAGTATGCGAGATAAGCGCTAAAAAATGCGCATTTTCTTGGCGTGCCAATGCCCTCAGCATTTCAGAAAAATTTCTGGAGTGCGCTAACATATCCGATTATCCGGGCAGTAATTGCGATTTTATCAACTGCTAAATGCTTTCTCCTTACGCTAATTGCACCCGATATAAAAACCAGTTTTCTCAGATAGGTAAATTTCAAAACATTTTCTAGTCTAGTTAGTGCTTGTGCTGATAGCAAATTATGGATTTGTGGATTTAACTATTTTACTTTTTAAAAAACTTTTTTCTATAGGACTTATTTTCAAGTAAATTTTTTTGTCAGCATTTTATCAAAATGACATGTTCTAGAAAGAGTTGGTAAAGCTGTGAAATTTTTTGATGCCACCACACACCAAGTCTCAAAAATAAAATTGTGTTATCGTTCCCAAAAACGGACGGAGCGATCGAAGCTTGTGATAATGCCTACTTTTATTCTATTTTCGGTTATTTGTGGTGACATGAGCATAATGGAACATTTATAAGTAATGACGTGCCCGTGGAGTGTAGCAGCGGAGACGCGATAGGAGGAAGGCCTGCCTAAAAACGTATTTTTTTCAACGTTCCTTAAACAGAATATCATCATCATAAAAGACCCACCAGGGAATATAACCTGTTTCAGTGTTTTTTCATGTATCATCATCCTATTGATAGCGATTATCGTAAAGAAAAATAGCTCTAAGATTTTTTAAAAATATATTTTACCACGCTGCCCATCATATAGCTTTATATAGCACTGTAAAATTGTATGCATTATTTATAGCAGCAGTGCAATAATATTTTTTTTATGCGATGAGAATGAGAAACCGTCCTGGGAAGAGTTCCCGCTAAGTACTGTGGATTTTCGTAATAATAAGTGCACACAAGCCGAGATAAAAACACTAAACAGTGGTTATCTTTTTATCTGTCTTAAATGCACAATTTTTTTATGTTTATTGCTTTCCCCCATCTCGGCCGTGACATACATAGCCAGAGCCAAAAGAAATACTTCACTATGAGCTCGTTAACCACTTCCAATTCTCCTTTTTGAGGAAGAAAAACAGAAAAAATAGCCTTTTTCTTAGTAGGTCCTCCCCAAGAGTAATCCTAAATTGGAGGAGGTTACAAGACGATGGTCTCCGGAGAATTATATTTTTTACTAGTCCAATACATTATGGACTGTCGGTCATTTCCGATTTACATAATTAGCCTAGTGGGAAAGCGCAACAAGGCAGAAGGCAGGGCAGATTCTGAATTAAGAAAAAAGTTTTTTTTCCTGGTGATCTACCTACGTGAGATATTTTTTATATAACCTGAATCTAAAAGGTCAGGAGTGTCTCTCCTCCTTTTTTACACATTCACGGAAAAACGAGCACACTCAGCCTGACAAGTGCTAGTCCTGCTGGAAAAAAAGTTCACATTTCCAAATAAAAATTAAGAATACCACACACGAACAGAAGAAATGCAGTACTACGTCCCGCACGGGCTTATTTTTCCCTCCTTCTGCCACGAATTCTAACATTTTTTTTGTCCTACTTCGCCCATTTCCCCCTTTGTAGGAGGTAGTTAGTGGTTATTTTCTGGGGAGGATATATATATTTTTAATGCATAGCTTTAGTCAGCGTACCAGAAAGGACATGTGTAGCTCTTTCTGTGTGGACTGTGTACTTTGGCGTTAAGAGTCGTTTTCCCCATTCAACAACTTTTGTAAGTGCAACAGTGAAAAAAAATGTTTTTTTTTTATGTTTTCCTACAAAAAAAGAATCCTGAAAATTATTCATCACGAATGGGAATCACGTTTTCTCCACATCCTCATACTCATAATGCATTATTACTACTGCGGCGGATTTTTTGGGTGATTGTTGGCGAAACGCACACAGATGCAAACACGGCATGTCCGCTTAGTTTACGTTGGAAAACAGAAAGCGAAGAAGATATGCTCATATAACTTTGCGAAAAGAATTTTCTAGATAAGATTTTATGTAGGAGAAAAAAGTTATTTTTTTGCAAGTCGTAAAAAACATTTTTTGTCTTTGAATGCCCTGCACATTCAGAGGGAAAAAAATTTTATTTGAGGTCGCATTCCAAACACCAGCTAAGTATTTTCGGATATCCTTCAACTTCCCTGTTTTCTCTGAGAGTGAAAATGAAGGCGCCAAGCAAGGGTAAAAAAAAGTTATCTGTATAGTTTTGCGAAAGATCAGCAATAAAAGAGATTGCTCCACCAAGACACAGCACACAATTGACAAATTTCAGCTATTACGGAGTACTCCCAATGAAAAATAATATCTACAAGGAAGCCCCATTTTTCACGCTGGAGGAAGAATGAACAATGCAATGTGCTGGAAGGAAAATTGCAAAAAAAGGATATCAGGGGACGCGGAAGACACAAGCTGATCAATAGAAACGTCTCCCTTTTTACCCAAAGACTCTTTCAATTTCCTTATTTGCTCCAGTTTAGCCCGCAACAGTATCTCGCACAGGATAATAGGTATTGTTGGGAGTGCTCTGGGAGCAACTTCCAACTTTTGCCCGTAAAGAAAAAAATTTTTTGAGGCACGACCGCCAAAAAGAAAATGGCTGGAAACCCCTTAATACTCTCTGCTTTTTCCCCTTTTCCAGGAAATTATAAAAGAAAAATGAAAACATGAAAAGCATTAAAGAAAGTGAGCTAATCTCAGAAAAAAAAACTTTTTTTTGTCTATTGCCATCACCATCAACAAGAAAGAAAGCGGATCACGGAAATGAAGTCCCGCATAATAAAATGCATACTTATATAGCCTCTATATCACGCTATCCCCCGAAAAATAAAAAATAATGCGGGAAATATTATGTGCCCATTCAATACCAGCAGAAGAAGCCCATACTGGGTCACTATTGTCCGAGAAGAATGTGGGCTACGCTTACAATATCGACAGCGAAAAGAGCGATGTGGTCGGACTAAGGATCAGTGAAAAATGGCCATCCATCAATATCCCACTCATTTCTTTTCTCCAAGCTTTTCCCCTCCGATAGGAGCCATACTGCGATATAAAATGTGGATTTTCGCCATTAACATTAAAAAGGATACCATACAAGGAAAAAAATAAATAAATTGGAGGAGAAGCTGCTATAGAAGTTGGTCCGCAATTAACATTTTTTTACGCTGCAATGCAGAGAAAAATTGGCTCGGAGGAAGTACGATGAAAGCGCGCTGCAATCTAGGACTTCCTCCTGAAAAGTCGGAAACTTGACACATGATTTTCTACACGAGTATCATATTTATCTTGTAATTACGAGGGACTTAGTTTACTTTCTGTGAATTCAGCAGAAAATTTAGGACTTGTCATAAGTGGCTTGGAAAATGTATGTAATTTCTAGCATAAGGATAGTGGTCGACTTTTATATATTTTATTTTCTTCATGACTCCTTTTTTTCTTCCTTCTGTGCCAAATATTATGGCGTTCGCTACGAGCGGGGAATGCGAATGAATGAGGGAGTCACGATGATTAATAGCTTGGAGGCAGGATGAGAACGTGTTTAATTTGTCATCTGCCACTCACTCAGCCCTCTCAGTTTAAATCATTCAGTGCCATTTCTCCCTTCTTCTTCCTCCGCCAGCACTATAAAGTCCAGAGGAGAAGAAGTGCAGTGGAAAAGTATGAAAAAGTATGAGTTTAGTGAGCTGCAGAAGAATCGTTTTTTATTATTGTGTCCTGCTTCCTTCCCCGTCTCGAAAAAAAAGTTTACATCGTGTCCGTACACAACCGTACGTGTCGCGCTCTAAGAGCAAGCTGCTTATTTCCAAGTAAAAGATGCAAGCTGCATAGACCTCACTAAGCCCACTTTCAGCCCAATTTTCTATCCTTTTCAACAATTTAAAACACAAAACACGATGTTGACTTTGCTGACAATGATATTATTCATGTCCACAAGAAATATATTATCCACCTACGGCTCACTTTTTACAATGTACCTACGTACGATCAGTCAGTTACAGCGACACTCGGAAATGTATGAGCTTCAAGCTCCCATAAAAAAGAAGTGCCGGAAGGCCCCCTTTTTTATATCAATTTTTGGGATCGGAAACCCTGCCAACTTTTGCATCTCGTACACTGTTCGACTGTTCCGCTGCACAATTTTTTGATTGCTCGTTAGCATTTCTCCATGAATACGTAATGATACTTGATGAGTGATTTTGTGCCTCTAGTGAAATCCGATTAGGGAGGAAAAGTGTTTTCATCATGGTTCGAGTGACAGAATATTTTTTTGAATGCCATTCCACGGATCTCTCCGTTTCCGAATATCACTCGAATTTTCTGCTAAACCTGACGCTCAGATGACAAGATTAATTAAAATTCGAGGATATTGGTCAAATGACCTAGTTTCCCAAACAAAAATGGAATGGATGCGGCTCATTTTTATTCCTGAAAATGACATTGTGTTCACGCTGACTTGAAGCGCGTGCACAGCCGAAAAACCCAATACAAAACTGTGAATACGATCCCGTGCAGTTAGGGATCCAATTAAACAAGAGATTGACAAGGTAATATGGTGATTACCTCAGGCAAAAATATTTCACTCCATCTCCATCTCGTAATGTTACTCATCATGCATGCACACGCTTTTTTGATATTTAATCCGCGACGCTTTCACTCCCAACAAAAGCAAAAAATAATAATAATGAGGGGCCCTTATGCAATCTAATATAATTTTTTTCAGAGCCGCTCTCAACCACTCACTCACTCTCGCTCATTTTCAAGCCTTCTTGTAACTGCACAAGTGTGGATGTGCTGTTTAGCCAGAAAATATATTTTTCGTCCGCTCTTTCCTGCTCCAGTTTACAAAATTAGATAAAGTATATGCTCAAGCATATATGAAAAGCGTTTTTTTTAGATTGTTGGAGTGCACATTCTGATTTCCGGATATATTTTTGAGGCGAGGTACGTTCCGATAAGGAATCCAGAACCCAGCACAAAAAGGAAAATGGCTTGTGGCAGCGTCACCCAAGCCATATCACCATTCCGTCGTTAGAGACACGGCGTAAAGACCTAAAGCTACTTATTTGAATGCAAATAACCTCATGATCTGCATAAAGCGATGCATGAACGCGTTGACGGAGATGGATGACTTGTACGCTGCCTTCTTCCTGTTTCGTAAACCATTTTTTGGCGCGCTTTTGTCGCTTGACTCAAAAAATATATATTTTTTTATAAATAAAATCCACAGCTAAAAAGCTGGCTTTTAGCATTTTGAAAAAAAATTGGAAAATTATGAGAGCGATGCGAGCTCATACTAAATGAATTTTTAGGAGCTTGGAACCTTTCCTCACCTTATCTGAAGTGAGTTTAGTAGAGTCCAGCTTAAAAAAAGGAGTGGTTAAAATGATACTAAATCAGAGTTTAAAACAGATTTTTTATTTGCTGATGTTGCGTAATGCATGCCAAATATTTTTGCAAGCCTTTTTGATTTATTATGGGGGAAAAAGGTGAGGGGAAAGAAATTTTTTTCTACTTCGGTGAAATACTGCTCATATTACATCACTACCTTTCCACCACACAAGAGCTTGCTGACTAGAGCTCGTTACTGAACAAATGTGAATACCTATTCAAAGTGAAAACAAATAAGGTAAAAAAAAGTTTATATGAAGTAGCTTTTGTGCTCTCTCTCTGCAAAAAAAATTGTTCAAAGGAATCAGAGCATTTTGAGATTTTGTTCCCCTCTGCAAAAAGGAAACTATGTTGTGGTGTGGTGGCAATGGCTAAAGCGCACGGCCCGGAGCTAATCATGAAAAACAAACTTGCAAATTCTGATAAGAGCTTTTGAAAACAGTTGGCACGCACGAAATCCTACTTTGCAGTGGAAAAAAAAGCACATGCCTATAGCCCAATATCCCTCGCCACATAATTCCACGTCTACCTAGATTTCCTCCCGTACGCTCCACATCAGCCCTAAACGGAATTACCTTCATGGCAGAAAAATTCTAGGCGAAAAAAATAGTTCCCTGAACCGAAGAAAACACGCGACCTGAGGCATTTCTGCTTATTTTCTTGCCAGCTCTGCTTTGATTGTCTGGCTGCAGTAAAAAAAACGTTTTTTTTCTTGGCAGGGTTCAAGCTGTAATGAACAAATTAGCATTTTGCGCTATCAAGGAGGAACTCAGTTTATGCATGAAACCATATTTTTCTAGTTTTCTTCCCCTCTCTCCATCTTTTCTCTCCTGGCAGGGTTCAAGCTGTAATGAACAAATTAGCATTTTGCGCTATCAAGGAGGAACTCAGTTTATGCATGAAACCATATTTTTCACTAACTTTTCCCTCAGCTTTTATATGTAGAGGAGTGCGGGAGAAAGCAGTAAATTTTATACAATTTATTTTTGTAACTGTTGCTTGTTAGCTTAAATGAAAATTGTGTTACAAAATGAACCTTTCCACATGTATTTGCTCATGTTAAGATTGTGGGTTGTTCGCCAAATCAAAACGGCTGTGCGTGTTCAACAATTTCCTTGCGCTAACAAACCGTGTTTTATAGATTACGGCTTGTGGTATGGCTTATTTGGCGCGGTGGAAGGGAATTCATTTTTTTACTGCTGTTGCCATTCTCGCCATTCCATACAAAAAAAAAGAGGTTGAATGTTTGAACCGAACTGGTTTTTTCTTATGTATATAAAAATACTTGTCCATGGCTTTTTTTTCTAGGAGAATGAGAATTCCAGAATAAAAAAGTTGGCTCCTTTTCTTGCAACAATTTTTTTTTTTTTTAGATTTTTTTAGGTGCGTAACTAGCTCAATGAGCCGACCAAGAGGAGAGGAGCACATTTTCTGTATAAATATTTTTATGGAGAGTTCGTGCTAGATTCTCGGCTATATGGAAATCTAAGCATTGTTCTGGTTATGCCTTTGAAAATGTAATGAAAGTGAGCCCGTTGTTATCAGTAAATTTAATGATTTAACTTGGAACAAGCTTTATGCTCATGTTCTTAAGATATAATAAAAAAAAGTCGGTAGCTGCATG
>JAHZND010003680.1:0-15681 GCA_027744115.1 Acrocyrtus sp. NNG-2020 | reverse complement strand
TATATAATTTTTAAATATGGAGCCCCCGCTAATGTTCCGGCTTCAGGGTACCGTAATTCTTACGATATGGTACCAAATTCTATTCGTGATTGCGTATACTACATCCCTCTGCATAGCTCATAATTATGTGGACGGGATCACAATTAACTTCCCGATGACGCTCATCCCAGTACTGGGAGTTGTTACCGGTTTACTCCTCGTCTTCCGCACAAACACGGCATATGACAGGTAATTAAAAAATCACTCCACATAATTATTTCCTATTCATTTTGACTTTAAAAATATTTACTTATAGGTACTGGGAAGGTCGTAAAATCTGGTCGACTATGACCCTCAACATCCGCACCCTTACTCGCTGCTTTTGGGTGATGGTCGAGGAGAAGCACAAATCATCCGGGGATATAATCGAGAAAGCCTCCGCAGTCAATCTCCTAGTGGCATTTGCCTACGCCACAAAAAATTATTTGAGGGAAGAGTACTCCTACGACCAGGAAGATCTCCGGGAGCTCATCGGTCATCTTCCTCGCTTTTCCACGCCCAGCTCCAATCAGCCCCTCCACTACCAGCGGAAAACAGACAAGAAAGTTGACCTATCTGTGAAAGCGAGGAGGGTCAGCGATGAAGAGTTGGCACTCGGAAGGAGCCTGAATCACCATACGGCTTATGAAGCGCCGGTGCCCACAAACATCCCGATTGAGCTCAGCTACTACATAGCATCTTACATTAATAGTGTAAGGGAAAGGCAACTAGTGGACCCATCCACTGTCACGGTGATGAACAATGGTGAGTGGCTTTTGGCTTGCAATTATTTCCAGAACTAGTTCATTTCATAGAAGTGACCTTTCCAGAGTGCAAAAATAGACTTTTTCGTGAGTGATATGAATATTCATGGGAAAGTTTACTGAAGCGTGCTGTATAAATCAAGTTTAGTGTGTAACGATGAACGAGGATTTTTAGGAGGTGTGAATGAAGTGGCTTGGTTTTTCTCAAGGATGTTGTTAGGATGGCCATGCGACACGCTAGAGTGACCATCGCATTATTATAGCTGTCATTTTATGAATAGTCATCGCTCATAATAATTTTTTTGTGAGTGTGTGAAGGTTGCCGCGGGCAATTATCTGCTCAGCGTTTAAGTCAGGTAGGAAGATACCAAATGGGGAAGTGGAGATGAATGAGAAAATTGTGGTGCGATGAGTAGTCGGAATTATTCCAGGAATTGTTTTAAAAGGATAAATTTGCAAAGTTTAGTTTGCGTGACAGGTTCCATTAATCAAAAGAAAAGAGATATGTTCAGATTGAGATGTCTTTTGAGCTTCCTTCACAGATAATTCATTTTTGACAGCGACACGTGTAATGGATTTGTTATGTTGCTCTTTTCCCTTTGCATAGCTCTTAACAGTCTGGTAGACTGTCTGGGAAGCTTTGAGAGAATTTTGAGGACGCCAATTCCGCTCGCTTACTCGGTACATCTTCATCACGCTACTTGGCTCTATTTACTGGCGTTACCGTATCAGCTCATTGGCACTTTGAACTGGTGGACTATTCCTGCCGTTACGTTGGCTGCATTTGCACTTCTCGGTATACTCGGAATAGGATGGGAAATTGAGAACCCATTTGGATATGACGACAATGACCTGGTGAGCTTGACAATGTTCAATTAATACGACTTAATTAAACCAGGAAAGTTACTTAAAGTTTTTTTTGTTTACAGCCGCTGGATGACTTTTGCAGAGTGATCCACCGGGAGATCCTTCGAATAATAGGACATCCCATGCCTCAGCCTGAGTCGTGGATGCTTTCTCCCGAAAACCGTCCCCTTTCCCCGGAGTCGCATCTTACAGCTGCGGACCTGGTTAAAATGAACGTGGATGATATCAGGTGCATTCTAAGCAATGCATGTCTTGTAGAGCTAACTCAGGCAAAGAGCAAAAATATGCCTGGAATGCCTACCGTGACTGTGAATGTGCATGGGAGGGGAAAGGAGAAAGATGGACTCGCCAAACTTATAGAACTCCGTTCCTGATCCGAGATTCCTGTTCACCTTCATTTATAAATGCAAACTGCAAACTGGCAGTGGGCTATTATAATTGACTTGCTGGATAATTTAATGCAAACTGAAAAAAGACGTTTAATTTAAAGTTTTCCATTTTGCTGTCAAAAGAAAACTCAACTGAAAGTGACATGAACTGATTATAGAGTAAGCCGGAAAGCTTTTATGTAAATATGTAAAAATGTAAGAAATGTTCAAAGTATGGGAGGGGAGTTTGCACTTTCTATTTTAGGGGGGTTCTGTAATGAAAAAATGTAAACTTGTTCTAGTCTGAAAGAATAAAAAACGTACCTCGTACTTTCCGAAGTATTTTATAAACGACTGGACTGAAAGTAAATAATGATTTATGGCTTTAGAATGCAAATTAACTTTAATTAAAAATGAATTAAATTGAACATCAACCCAACCAACAAAAGCTGCTATTGTAGAGCATATAAAGATAACATTGTTTTACTACTTGAAATTTGTGGAGCCAATAGTTACTAACCTCGTCACCTTCTTAAAGGTCTACTCTCCTTCCACATCGTTCATAGCAAAACTCCATTTACAATCCACTGCACCATTGCATCAAAGTATGCCACCTGAGATCTCCTCTTGAGAGGAAATAGCGAGCAAAACTTCACTTTTACGGGATAGATACACCTCAACATTTTCATTTGCCACGTTCTCTCCCGAAATCCTTTCAGCATTGCCATTTTCTTCTGATGAATTATAAGTCTTTCGTCCCGCTCGTGGCATGCCACGGTGACTTTCATGAGGAGCCAGTCTACGCCAAAAACCCACAGTGATATGAAAACCAGCAGCAGCCGAAATCCTGAAGTGATGTCAGATCCAAATCTAATGACAATTACAGTCAGGAGTGTACCCAGTACACCAAATGCTGTCAAAGTGATGCCAATGAGGTTGTTGAGGGCATCTTCCAGCAGCTTCGATGACAGTATTAGCTGGGAGTGCCACCTACAAAACCTGTGGAGAATGCTCATTCCCCGTAAACACTCAAAGCAATTGTCTTGGATTTCCAGCCAGCAAAATATCATCGACATTTCGATGCACATTGCTCTCAGGCAGAAAGTATAGCTCACTTGTTCTATAAAAAGCCCTGCAATAGTTAAGATTGTGGTTGAAATTATGCATGAGGAATTTTTGCACAGTGATGACTCCAGTAAATAAACTTTAAAAGGAAACCAAGGACTTGAGTTTGTCCAGACTGCAAGCACTGGATAGAACAGTGCAGAGATGTATATGAATGGTTTGAGTGAAAATGAAAGGAGCGTCGCCGGCAGTTTCCACGCTTCTCTGTGATCATTTCCAGTTTTCTTCCGATTTTCTACGGAATAATGATATTTATTCAGCTGTAACTGTAATTTGCGAAAATTGCTAAAAAGAAAATATTACCAATTCGGTGCAGAACCCGTTTTAAATTTTGGAACCCAGCGCAAATTCCTTTTGCATGCTTTGCTGTTAGGAACATGCAGATAAATGAGCTTTTGCAAGTCACTATGCAAACCACTCCAACTATATTTTGAGCAACTGTAAACTTTGAAGGATTTAGCAGTGCTACAATACAACCAGTTGGTATCAGTAGGCATGCCGTGTACACAAGAACCTTGTAAGCCCTGTACCGTCGGCTTTCTCCCCCGCTTGTAATAAAACATTTTCTGAACTGGTCCCACTCCAGCACAAATGGGCAATGCCACGGCAGGGAGAATAAATGGTGTGTGCTTTCTTCAAAATATATCATATTTTTTATCCAACTTCAACATCAACTATGCAGGACGACTATGATGGCAAAACTAAATTTCAAAATGGAGACTTCATACAGAACTTATAATACTCGCTCAAATGAGCAAATTATTTTATAAATTTAATTTGAAGTTGATATTCCTTATGGTTTTGTTGGGATTTGGTTGGATACAATGGTATTGGCATGAAAGTCGATAATCCAAATTTGAAGTGAGTCACTGTCGGAAGAAACACAATAAGGGAAACACAAATAATACAGACTTTAGCAACTGAATAAATTGTTAGTAAATGTGCGTAAATATGCGAGTGACATTGACGTCATATTTCATTTAGGGCACGGCTATTAGAGCTCTGCTCCACTAGAAACTTAAATATTACAAACGATGCTCTAGTCTCCATATATTTGCGCATATAAAATGTCTTGTTTGGTAAACTGACAGTAAACTGTCATGTCAGTTGATGTAAATTTAACTTTCAAGATTGTCAAATTTAATATAATTTCGAATTTGTATATTTCAGACGAAACCTAGACTTTCGGATTTGAACGGTTGGATGATAAATTTCGGTGACGTGTGAGCAGTTTGAACAGCTCTTCTTACTACAGCCGCGAAATAAATTCAGGCATACATTTCTCAGCAAAAATTAATTAATTTGTATAACATATTATGCTACTTTTGGAACAGGTATTGTAGCTGATTCGCTGGTGAAACACTAATTAAATGCAGTAGCCACTCAAACTACATTTTACAGAAATAATTCAATTCGGGTGTTTTATAAGATTTAAACAAATTTCATGAAATAATTAAAAGCTACATAGGTATGTAATTTTGTGGGAGAACTTTTATCGGGTAGTAGAGCTTATCCTAACCGGTGACATTGACAAGAGGCATGAAACATTTCTAAATTTGATTTTACTTCTTCTATAAGGAATACTATATAATGTTGACCCGACCCACCAATAGAGTTCAATGCGCCGGAATTGCTATAAAACACACATTTCTTTGAAAACCAATTCTTGTCACTATTTAAAATCAACTTCCTTCCATTTTTTCAATTGGGTTTGAGGAGAGCGCCCAAGCTACCAAGCCCAAAGCACATTCTAAGCGGCTCCCCTTTCTCTTATATCCGGGTGCTCCAAACTATGAAATTTTGCGCAGAATACTTTTGCACAAAACCATGAAAGGTATAACTAACGGTAACAGTGTGAAAATTGAGAGTTTGGTCGTTGAAAAAATGGGACTACAGGATGTACAACCTCTCCCCACAAAAGTTTTTCTGGGTAAGGATAAATCTCGCGGAGAGCTTTTTTTTACTCATTTCCAATCCTGATTTAGTACACCAAACAGTCAAGGAGCACACCAAAGAATTGCAAGGATATATTTTATCCCATTTTAATATTTTGTTCTACTACCATTTCCAATGAACAGATTGAACTTTGTAAAAGAAAAAGATCATTGCCTTTTAATTTTTTAAACAAAATTTGTTACTCTACCCCACAGTTTACTTTCGGGATAAGCAATAAAAAGCTCTATAAAAGCTACTCAACAATAACTACTGTTTTTTGGGGTGACTTGAGCAAACCTTACAAGCTGTATGTGCCAATTTCAGCTTTCTTTCAGACTGACAAAAGAAATTTAGCCATTATGGCCATGTATCACATTCGGGGTACTGTGATACTTCGGATTTGGCATCAAATCTTATTCGTTGCAACCTACACCACGTCCCTTTGTCTCGTCCATAATTACGTGGACGGTATCGAAATAGACTTCCCAATGACGCTCATTCCAGTGCTGGGAGTTGTCACTGGTCTGCTCCTCGTCTTCCGTACAAACACGGCATATGACAGGTAATTACGGCTGTAGCCCATTCCATATAATTTTTTTTCTTACTAATGCTGCATCTTATATTCCTAAATTAATTTTTTGTTAAAGGTACTGGGAAGGTCGCAAATTTTGGTCAACGATGACCCTCAATATCCGCACCCTAACGAGATGTTTCTGGGTCGTAGTCGAGGAAAAGCACAAGTCAGCCAGAGATGTAATCGAAAAAGCCTCCGCAATAAATCTGCTCGTTGCATTTGCCTACGCCACAAAAAATTATCTGAGGGAGGAGTACTCCTACGACCAGGACGATCTCCGTGAGCTCATTGGCCATCTTCCTCGCTTCTCCACACCCAGTTCAAATCAGCCCCTCAACTTCCAAGAACAAAAGGATGGTAGAATGGCTGCTCCCACTAAATTGAGGAAGGCCACTTTTGGCGAAATACATTACAGAAAAGGTGCAAAATCTCATGCTCCTTATGATGCACCAGTTCCAACGAACATTCCAATTGAACTCAGCTACTACATAGCATCCTACATTAATGATGTAAGGGAACGACAGCTCGTGGACCCATCCACTGTCATGCTGATGAACAACGGTGAGCTTTATTTTTACTTTAGTATTGGGACAGGTCACAGATTTAAACGCAACTGACTAAATATATTGAAGCTTCTCTGGTTTTTTGATTTTGCAGCTCTCACTAGTCTCCTGGACTGCCTGGGGGGTTTCGAGAGAATTTTGAGGACACCAATTCCACTCGCTTACTCGGTACATCTTCGTCACGCTACTTGGCTCTATTTACTGGCATTGCCGTATCAGCTCATTGGAACCTTAAACTGGTGGACTGTCCCGGCCGTGACCTTAGCCGCATTCGCTCTCCTCGGTATACTTGGAATAGGATGGGAAATTGAGAACCCATTCGGATATGACGATAATGATTTGGCAAGTTGAAATTAAATTAAATTAAAATTAAGATTTATTTAGAAGGAAAGTGGTATGATGAATGGAGAAAGTGAAATTATTATTTTTAATTGTTGTAGCCACTAGATGACTTTTGCAAGGTAATCCACCGGGAAATCCTCCGAATAATTAGACATCCAATGCCCAAGCCGGAGTCTTGGATTCTATCAGCGGAAAATCACCCTCTTGCTCCGGAGTCGTATCTGAATGCTGTCGACTTGCTCAAAATAAACGTGGATGATATCAGATCCATTCTGAAGAGCCATTGTCTGGTTGAGTTGTGTCCATCCAGGCATGAGATTCTCACATTGAGTGCTAATATAGCAAACAACGAGAAGGACTTTCCAAACTTATAGAACTCCGCTCTTAACTTCCGGCTGACATGTCCCGTTTTTCCAACGTACCTAAAAGTCAATTCGGTAGCAATAACGCAAGAAGCAAAACATTTTAAAATTAAGTTACATTCTGATGTCATGTAAAAATCGCAACTTGAGAAAACTAGACTGACAGGAGTTTAAAATGAATCTCACTCCAGCTCCCATGTCATGCCATTTACTTTAGCATTTTATAAAAATAAAATATGTTAGTAGAATTTTTGCTGTCATTTCACTTTCTGATGTACTACAAAACTTGTTCTCATCTGGAAGAAGTAAACTCGTATAGTGGAAAAAAAGTTTTGCAAAAAGCATTTAACTTGTCTACAACGACGGAACAGCATTAAACATTTTTTATTAAGAGATTTATTTTAAAAACATGGCAAAATCGGACATGCAGTGCACCCATAAATACTGATTTATGACGTGGGAATAAATGTAAGCAGAAATGTACTTCCTTTGCTACAAAATACCTGCCTGTTACACTTACGATAAACACTCCAGAATGGAAAAAAATTGGATTAGAGTGAACGTCAATATCCCATCAAATGCACAATCAGAGCGGTCATGGTACTGCAGATAAAACTAGAAAAAAGTTTTTTTTTTACTGCTTCGTTCAACTCTGCTGAGCAAGTGCTCATGCAACCTTAAATAGCTCTGGGCAATTAAGTTTTATACAGCACGACAGCACTTTTGCATTTTAAAAAACTGCTGGGCTATCAGCAAAGTGAGAACTACTTGTTGTTAGGGAGAAAAAACGGAAATGCGGCCAATGCTACACACACAAAAGAATGTAAAAAAGGGTAAAAATTTAGAGATAGCAAATGGGAGATGTGTGCGTTTAGCGGAGTGACAGAGTAAAGCGAATGAGCTGTACAAATTATTTTGTAATCCTGTTACGGTGCAGAATATCGGTTTGCTGATGGGGACTGGGACAAGTTGAAATGAGTAAAGTTATAATTAGTAAAAATATTTTTAGTGAGATTTAGTAATTTTCTCTAATTGCCCCACACCATAACACAATTTTTTGTTGTGTAATGCGTAATTAATTGAATGTTGTGGGTGTGTAGGTAAAGCCGAAGAGAGCGAAAGTTGCTCAGCTCATCATCCCGAGAAAAAAATGAGTAATGGGTAGGCTGTCTGAATGAAAAATATCCGAGAAGGCTCTTACGATAAGTGGTATTTCCCGAAACTAGTTTCTTCAGATAAGCTGTGGCTAGTAGTAGTAGTAGTAGCGGCAGTTAGAGGTAAAGATTTTGTAGAGATTTTCTAGAAAAATTACTATTTTTGGGAAAACCTAGTCACGCACTCTTGCAAATCCTTCTTAGATGCTTAGAAAGTTGGAATGTATAAATTGATGGGACTGTGATAAAGTTGCAAATCAGTCTAGGTTCGAGCCTCCTCAAAGTATAATCTCCACAACCTGCTAATTTCATTTGCAGTATAAGTACAAATTATTTAATAAAATGGTTAAGTTTTCTGTGATTTTGGTTGCCATTTTGGGGCTTCTGATTGTGAGCACTTCCGGAGTGCCTGTGCCCCAGGAGGAGACACACGTTGACATTGTTGAGGCTCCACCATACTTTTCCCACATTCGGACACTTTGTTTGTCAAATGATCCGGAGTGCGAGAGTCACGAGGAGAAGCTAGAAATGGAAGCGGAGAAGGCATACCTCTCACAGTTGAATGGGTGGATACAGAAAATGGGACCGGAAGTTCAGGCTACTTGGCGACAGACATTTCCGGACATTGCGGAAGACCACGAAGAGCTATCACAAAAGCATTTTTAATCCTGATGAAAGACATAAAGAAAAAAGATGGCACGGGAAGAAAAAAACAGTTCCAAGAATCTCAAGTATTTTGCACTATTTTTATAATTTTTTATAAATTTTTGTAGAAGAAAAATCCCGAAAATAAATAAGTTTTAGTGCTTTGTAAAAATCCGTTGGGTTTTTCATTCAGTGTTTTTCTTCTGTCTATAAATGCCGAAAAGGCTACTCCTACAGCTATACTGCGCCTTTTTGGGGCGAATTGGGATACTTTCTGGAAAGTGTAATTCAATTGCACTTCAATTTCATTTAAAATTGATTGATACTGATTGTCAGAATAACCTGCTCCGATAATAGTTTGGTAGTTGAGACCATTGCGCAATTTGCGCGCATAAAATTATGGGGCAGTGGGCATTTATGCTTGCTCTACGTAGGAACTTCACTAATTAATTGGATGTGAATTTACGTCATATAGTACAAAATCTTTACAATTTATCTAAAATTCTGTTCCTCATCATTAAAATACAAAGTACAAAATTATGTATAGGTTACCCACTTTTTTAGAAGAAACTAAGTTCCTTGATATTTCTCAGTATTAAAAATATATTTTGGTTCCAAAACAAAAGCTGCATTGGAAAAACCGAACGTTTTTGAGCGTCGTGAAGATTCTTTTATTGAGCATGGATTTCTATCAAACGATTGCGAGCAATACTTTTTTTTGCAATAATTAGTGCTAAAGTATAGTAGTAATTTTTGGTAAAGCCTGTGCTGAAGTAATGCCATAATTTCTACTTCATAAATAAAACATTCGTTTCGTCTCAATGAACATCGCTTCCGAATCTTACAAGTTGTGGTGCCAAAAAATTATGTTAAGCTCTTTCAGCACCCCCAGTTCTAGCTCACCTTGAAAATAAATACAAACATAAATTTTTGCATTTTGTATCAGCCAAGTACCTTATTTTTTGATGGTAGAAAGGCGATAAAGAGGTTATTCCAAAAAAGGTACAGGTAAATATCAAAACATTTTTTTCTCCTCATTAGGAGGCTTACACAGGTACATCTTATTAAAATGTACATGGAGAAGAGCAGTCTGCTCATCGTCAGAAGGGAAGCGGGAAAAGCTCATGAAATATTCCATAATAAATTAACGCTCTGCATTGAATGAAATCTAAAGGAAAGGGATCACCACAAAAAAAATTTCAGCAAATGAAAGGTCAGAGCTCTTTTCGGTACTTTTTTACTCAAAAGGGGAATTAGACAGGTGAGCTAGACGGAAAAGTGCCTTTATTAAATGAGCAGCTTAGGTTAGATAGGAATAGCAAAGAGAGAGATAGCGGCAGCGCCAGAAATATTTTTTTAAAGAGATAGGTCTAAATGTTTCGTAATTAGGGACAGTAAGAGAAGGAAAAGGACCTAAAAGGAAAGGACAAATTTTTAGATGCAAGTAAATCCGCTTAGGGTCATGCATGAAAGCATAGAAAGGAGAAGGAAGTGGATTTTCCAGGTATTGTTGAATGACCAAAATAGAAAAAAAAATGTCGAGTTGGAAAAGGTGAAAATGAGAATTGAAGAAAATGAAGAAAAAAAGGGAAAAAAGAAGCTATACCTAGCATACTATTATATCGGCTATTGCTTTCTTATCCTTTTGATGAGCTCTTCCCTAATAATTGGCAGGTACAATCTAGTAAAAACGATTGCATTTTTATCGCAGTTGTAAACCCAGTGCTAAGCGAAGAGCATCTATTAATTTTGTGGGTAACTGCGCATATAATTACAAATAAAAAGGAATTGCATCCCGTGAACCTGATCAAAGAGATTTGCCTAGGAGTAGGCTGAAACATAAAATTTTTAAGATTTTGATTGTTATCCGTTCCGTCCGTTCCCATGTGTAATTTTTTACGGCACACAGCCAAATTTCTATCCTTATTTCGTCTCACTCGTTATCCAGTGAGAAAGCCTAGGTATTTCCAGTAAATGAACGAGGGAAGATTCTTTTTTTTACAATTTGCACTTCTTACAAGTTACATGAGTTCAAATGTTACACAATCTGTGCTAGAGTTGTATAGTTAGTCGAGAAAAAAATATAATTTATGTTGCGCAAAAAGTTTACATGGAAAAAAGGAAACGAGTAAAACAAGCTATTTCTTTGGAGACGAAATCTACTTCAAACTTCGCTTCAGATTGCCACTGGCATTTGCCCTGGAAATTTGTCTTCTGAGAGAACATCAAAATTTTTAAAGTTTTTGTAGGATTTTATAGTCACTCTGTTTTTGTTTCGTTTTCTTTAAAAATGGAGCTCGACTATTCAAATCACAGTCACAGTTTTTGGTCCCTATCTGCTCCCACTAATGAGTCATTTTGGGAATTTGAGAATGTGGAGGAAAGTTTTAATTTTGAGAGGATTGATCCCGAGTGGTGGAGGGATTTCATGGCAAGACACTGGGCGTGGGCTTTTTATGCAACTGCGATTTACGTGCCCACAATATTTGGACTAAAAAGTTATATGAAAGATCGACCTGCGTTTGACCTTAAAACCCCACTAATTTATTGGAATTGGGCTCTTGGAATTTTCTCAATCATGGGGGTATACCGTACTGCACCTGTACTTCTGAAGGTAAGATATGCTGTACAATAAAGGATTCTACAATACCGTATGCGTGAGGGACCGTCTTGACCATGTCATGGTCTTTTGGTGGATCTTGTTTTCGGTATCCAAGTTCGTCGAGCTTGGTGACACATTATTCATTGTGCTCAGAAAGAGAAATCTCCAATTTATTCAGTATTACCATCACGTCATAACACTAATCGGCGTGTGGATAACAAGTAAGTTTGCAATTTTATTTTTTGTAATTGCACCTGACTGTGGGAGTTCATTAGGCGCTATAAACTTTTTTTAGAGTTCACACGCTATTACAACCTCAATAAATACATTCTTTTGCTTTTTTTACATTTTATAGCACCAAATGCCGAGCCGATTGCGATACATCTCATGGTAATGAACTATGCCGTGCACGCCGCCATGTATCCCTACTTTGCTCTGAAGGTTTGCATATTATTCATTTTTGATAGCGTCATTAAAAGACGCCAGTAAAATCCTGTTTTGTAGTCTCCAGTAAAATTTAGCACGCATTTATTTTTTTGATAGATGGCCGGTGTCAAGGTGCCCCAGTGGATTGCGAATATTATCACAACTGCACAGCTAGCACAGATGATTGCAGGATTTTTACTGAATGTTGGCACAGTCGCATTACTAGGTTCGAATTACTTTACATTTTTAAAAAAATATTTTTTATAAAAAAATATTATTTAAATATATTTTTTGAAATGTTCTGTCTAGTGATGGGAGATAGCTGCTTTAGAGCGCCGGTGAATATCTGGTGTTTCTTCATTCTATACGGGTCATTCATTCCTCTATTCGGAAATCTGTTTGCGTCATCCGTGCTCAAAGTGCGCAAGGGCAAGGAACACAAGCAAGAGTAAAACAAATCAACGCGGGTCTTTTTTTGTTGCTGCTGAAAGGAAAATAAAATTTTTAATATTTTTATCGCTCACATAATTTAAAACTTTCGAGGGGAGCTTCCTTATTACTAACTTAAATAAAGCATATCCGTCATTAAGAAAAAATGTGGGAAAAGTTTGTTTCGATTCATTTGCTTATTAAAATTACCAAAGGCCAACGTTCATCAACTAGTGCATCATTGACGTAGACAAAATTTTGCAAAATTAAAATGTTTTGGTGTGACCAGCTAATTTTTATATTGGGTAGTTTGCTCCATAATTTTGCGGAGGTAGAAAAAGTACCTATTTACACCTTTTTGCGTATTCATGCTGTGGGAACTAGCTCTACGTCTACCTCTTGCACAGAATTAATTTCATTTTTTCTACCAGACATTTTTAGTGTTATACATAGTCTTGTACTTAAAAATGGGAAATTATCATGTTTTCTTTTACTCTTTGCAAGTTCTTTATTAATGTTCTTAACTAACTGAGTGAATTTCGTTCCCGATATTAAAGTTCAACCTTTTGACAACATTTTAGTGCAAATTACCAGTACTTTCACTTACATAACAAAAATATATTAATAAATTGACTTGTGATATAATGTAAAAGGGCATCGACTCTAGAAAAGACAAAACAGTTAGATAATGTTTCTAAACATGACGCAAAATTCCGCTTAAGACATTATTTTTTTTATAGCACTAGCCCGAATTTTGGAGAATATGTTAAGAAAGAGGATAAGCAGAAAATAAGGACATTTGAAACCGTAAACATGTGCTTGTTGTTGTTCCGATCTTACTAAAGAAGTCGGACGGTGCAGTTGTCATTTTTGCTTTTCCTTTTCAGCCCTTTCGTATAGCTTCCTAAGAAATGCTCATTAGCCAATTCCAAGCAGGAAAAAAATCACGCAGGTTGTCTTCAAAGGTGCATGTCCATTTATTTTATTTTTTGCTTGATATTTCAGTATATCCCTACTGGTTTTAATATCTGATTGCTCGCCTTTCTAATTGTATAACACTGCCCACTACTTCTTGACGTTTATCAAATTACATTTTCAGTGTATTCACCTTTCCATATGGAATATTATCTGCCCTGATCTTTGCAGAAATAGTTGCGAAAAAACTATATCCATTTTTGGCTTGCTCCCCAGGTCATTCCATATTCTTATAAAAAGATGTAGGTATCCGTTACACTTTCAGAATGTTTTTGTATTTGCAAATTTCGCGGAAAACGTTTTTTTATTAAGTTGTGCTCAAATATAAAACGGGGTCTAGTAACTTCGAGTAATGAAGACTGATAAATACACCAGGTCCCTTCTCTAGGATTTCAGTTGTAGGCTGGAATTGTTTGTCGAAAGTTCCTTAACTAAACTAGGCAATTTTATAATCCTCAAGTTTATTAGCGTGGTCCAGTGATTTTTGGCTGAATGTGTGGGAATTGCTGGAGTAGTCTTTCCGCTGAGCGGGAGGAACCAAGTGGCTCTTCGATTCCGACGCCGCCGGTTCCAGCAGTTGGAAGAAGTGGCGGGATGGAAAGGTCAAGTGTTGTAACTCACTCGCCGAAAAAATCCATTTTCCCTATTCCGGTTCCGCAATGGCCTCCGATGGCGCCGGGGCGAGTAGTAAGCCCATTTTTGGGGCATCGGGTGCTTACTCCTCATCCAACTAGGACAGTGCGCATTAACAGCATTTGAAGAGTCTCTGAAAATGCAGAAAGTAGTTTCAAGAAAGTTGTCATGTACAAATTAGGAAATCTGAATATTAAATTGTCATAGCCCGCTTTTTTCTCGATTTTACCAATTTATGAATTTCGATTAAGTAGAAGTAAGTCATATCACAATTGATCACTGATAATGCGCTAATGTATAAAAATAAATATTGAATTTACATTTAATTTTTAATTAACAAAAATTCATTGTTACAGACCTGCTGCATGGAATATGCAAGGAGCTGCTTGAGTGGTCAGTATTGATGCATTTTTCAGACGCAAACTTGAACCGGAGATACGAAGAAGAAATAAAGACTGTTTTTGGAAAGTTTCCATCCTGACGGAACTGACTACAGAATATAAGACTACTGAAATATTAATTTAAAAAATATTGTATTGATGCATTTTTGAGACGCAAACTTGAACCGGAGATACGAAGAAGAAATAAAGACTGTTTTTGGAAAGTTTCCATCCTGACGGAACTGACTACAGAATATAAGACTACTGAAATATTAATTTAAAAAAATATTATTGAAATTTAACAATGCACTAAACGTAGTCGTTCCCAATGCAGTGCTGTTTAACCATTTCAACCTCGTTAAATTTTTTATTTTCTCTTCACAAAGTTCTTAAGTGGGAAAGCAACAATCTGGAATAAAGCTTTTTATAACTTGTACTTTTTCTTTAATACACATTCACATTTGCGAATTCTGTTGTTATCCTAAAAAATGAAGTGGATTTGCTTATCCCTCATATGGATATTAATATTTGGACGGAACTTCCTTACTACGTTAAGAATATTTCATGACACTGCAACATGTGAGGAGTGTCAGAATAGATTTTATATTTTAACTAAAATGTTATTAAAAAATCCATGCAATAATGGTATATCAGTCGTAATTAGTGCATTTCAAAATGTGTTCTATGTGACGCAATCATCTTAAACATGACATAAGTTCCGGAATAACGATTGCGTTTTTACGTTTGAGCTGGTCACTCTACTTCAGTAATTAGAAATGTTAATGGACTCGCTACATGAACATAGACAAGGCACGTGCGGTGTGGGAACTAGTTACTCATAAATTCAGGTTTCTCAGTAACGATGTCTTCTATCCTCAACGTCAACTTTGTTGCTCCTGTTTGTTGAACAGGCCAAGCACAAAAATGTATTTTCCCAGCACGAGCTTCCCGAGTACGTTTGTTGTACAGATAGCAATTAAAGGAAGGACTTGATACAGCACTACGTTAATGTAACATACTATTATTTTATTGTGCTTGAAATAAATTTAAAATTCAAGAAAACTGATGTCATTCAAATTAACAAATAAAAGCAAACGAGAAGGCCAAGTAAAATATAAGTTTATATAAAAATTGGTTGGGTACTTCCATTAGAAAGGACGAACATAGGTAATTATTAATTAAGAATCAATTTCCAAATACACCAAGTATTAATTTTTATTTATTTTCTGCAATTACTTCAGTCCCGCGAATTATACTGTAGACCGCGTCGGATAAGGTAGAAATGCTGTAGAATTTCCGGAGTGAGCTTGCCTTTACAGGTGCTCGTCCACCCAGTAATGCCTTGAGAGCGTTGCCAATTTCAAGGTACATTAGTGAATCCACACCAATGTCTTGAAAGCGTTGGTCGTCTCCAATATTATCAGTTTCGTCAAGCTTCAGAGTATTTTTTAAAATTTTCGTGACATTTGCTTTAATAATTTCCAGCTTATCCGCAGAGCTCCTTGTCGAGTCCATATTT
>JAHZND010003679.1:0-11052 GCA_027744115.1 Acrocyrtus sp. NNG-2020 | reverse complement strand
GGAAGTACACTAGTCGTAAGTTCTAGAAGCGTAACAAACTAAAAACATACGAAAATAGTCAAAATTTCAGTTTTTCAGTACTTGCATTATTATATGTTAATAGGCTTGTGTCAAAATTAGTACAAAAATACTCATCAATTAAAGGACTACAACTTTACAGATGGTACAATTAATTTTTATAGCCCAACGGATCAACGGATGAAGTCAAACTAAAATCTACAAAAGGTTTTGAATAATAATGCAAAGACTGCACCTTGACCTTCTACAATAACATCAAAATTCAATATTGTACGAAATCATAACTAAGTAGGTAGGTAATAAAACAAAAACCAATTCAACCACGAACCACTAGTCCAAATAGAAAACAGGACGACAACAAAAAGCAAAATCAATAAACGACAAGGACAAGAATTTTTATTTTAATTTGTTTTAAACCCATGTTTAATGACTTGCCTCCAGAGAGTCCTGTTATATTGTTTGAATTTACAACGGCGAGAATCCCAGTGATTATTTTTGTATGAAAAAAGAATTATTATATTATATTAGAACGTGTTTTAGCACATTATTTACAATGATATCTCCTGCTCTACAATTTATAACCATAAATTAAGTCCATAAAAATCCATAATAAACTGTGCGCATACTGAAGGGAGGTGGATTAACTTCCTGGAATTTGAGTTTTATGAAATACCGGGACGGTACTCAACTCATTAAGATTTTGATTTATGATTGATGAAATTTTTAAAAAGGATAATTTTTTTATGAGTGAATAGAATGGAAACGTACAAGACAAAAGGAGTAAGCGACTGTACGGACCTGTTCAAAGCCTCCACTTTGACCATCATCGGGTCAACTTCGTTCTTAAAGTCCTTGAGCTCCTTAATCTGCTTTTTGACAGCATCTATGTCCGCACCAATGCCATCAAAGTTGGTGAGGCGCTCTTCGGCGCGGTCCAGGAATTTGAGAAGGGCCTGTTAAAAAAATTGTTAATTTATTAAATTATGTGCATTTGCAAAATAAAATACGATTTTCCTCGAACCACATACTCCTTGGGTTGCTTCTCGCAGAACCTTCTTTGCTGTGACGAGCACATCTCTGACACGGCTTTTCTGGGTAGAGATTTCATCGTTAAGAGCCTTGTGCTCTTGCAACTGGATACGGACAACTTCAGGTTCGCAGCTTGGTTTCTCAGCGTCGTTGAGCTGGCCTTCAACTTCTCGGAACCATTCAAGGAGGTCATCAATGTCACTAATGACTTCCATTGATCTCTGTAAATATAAAGTCAAATAAATAGTTTTTTTAGAAAATAAAACATGCCCATTATGTATTGTATTGTGACTCTTCTTATAAAAGGGTCATTTACATAAGCGATGCTAGATGAATTTTACTTACCGCCTTAGACATTTGGATTCTTTCAGCTCGCCTTTGAACTTGTTCATCAGATAGCATCAAATCTCCTATTATCTCTGGTTACAAGTCCCTCAATGGTTGAGGCTCCTTCACCAGGTGAAAGCTGACACAGTTGTGGTCCAACCAAATTGATTGTTTCCAGAACCTTCCTCTGATCTTGGATTTCTGCTTCCAAGCGAACAATTTCCTTCTCTTGTGCCACCAAATTGGCATTATCTAGCGTCTTCAAAATGTCCTCAGCATCATTCATCCAGTCCGTCAAGTTGTTGTGGGAATCATGGAACTGGGTCACAAGTGGCAGAGCATCCTGAGCGTTTTTCAGATACTCAGCGGCTCTTGTGTTGATATCATTATGTCTTCTCTGAAGGGAGTCAAGCTTATCCTTCAATTGAATGGCTTCATCTCCTGAAATGTTCTTCATCAGGTCCAAGCCAGCCTCCACAGTTTCATCCACCTGCTTCTCCCTGTCCTTAATTTCCTCTACAAGGTTAGCAAGTTGGTCCATCTGATCCAACAGCTTCTCCTTGTGTACCGACAACACCTTAAACTTGCCTAATCTCTTGTCCACACTGTCCATCCAAGCAACAAGTTCTTCGTAGGAAAGCACAAGATGACGCAGTCCAGCCTTGCTCTGCTTTAGCAATTGTCCAAGAGCTTCCGATTCTTCCACGATATGGCCATACCTATCAGTAACTTCCTGGAGCTTGTCGGCGACAACAACTGCTTCCTCATCCCCAACCAGTTCCATGAGGTGCTGAGCGATATCAGCCAAGTCATTGAATTCAGGCTGCTTACGAAGAAGCCCATCGTGGAACAGGTCATGCTCCTTGATTCTCCTTGCAATCTTTTCTTCGTCGGTTGGAATCACTGACATTTCCTTTAGCCGCTTGCTCTGCTTCTCAAGCCAGTCTGTGAGGGGTCCCATTCGGTCCTGGAAGTTCTTTGCAATTTTCATCGCCTCCTCAAGAACTCCTTGCCTGTCCTTAGCACCATCGCAAAGGTGTGAGTAGCGCTCGCCCATGTCCTGCATTTGTCCTTCAATATGAGCTCTCTCAGAAGCGTCTGCGTTCGCAGCCACTTCCTTCGCCATCTTGAAAAGAGAGGTAACTGACGGTTGTCTGTCAGTAAGCATCTTATTAAGGAACTTTTGCTCCTGGAGCTGGGCTTTTACAACCTTAAAATCAGCTGAAGGTGGTTTCTGGTTCGCAACAAGTTCTTCCATTTCACTAAGCCACTTATCAAGTCCGTCAAGCGCTTCCTTGAACTTTCCGGATTGGAGGAGAGCCTGGTCAAGCTTTCGCTCTTGCTCGATAATTCTCTCCTTCAACTGATTCCACTTGTCGTTCATCTTCTCCAGATCCTTCTCCAGTCCCACGGTGTTCACACCGGTAGCAGCAGACTGAATAAGTCCCTGACCGTTTTTGTTCACCTCATCAACCTGTTTACTAACAGCTTCCACATATCGTGACCGGAACTCTTTGAATTCCGCTTGTTGGGCTCGAATGCTGTCCACATCGCCACCGATATTTCGACTGAAAGATTTTTCCTGCTGAACCAAGTCATTGATTTCGTCATTTGTGCCATTGTAAAGATCGTAGAATCCTTCCAATCTTGACAGTGTCTTGTCCAGTTCGTCATCCCTCTGCTTGGCCTTTGTATCCAGACGATTAAGCTGCTTCCTCAGGTTCTCAATTTGATCTTTCATTCCCTTTGCGTCAGGTGCCACTCCTTGGCGGATCAAGTCCTCCAGGGCACTTGCCGTGTGCTCAACGTCAGCTTTCTTGTCGTGCAGTTTACCAGTGAAAACTTCCATTTCCCTGATTTGTGTTTTTACAGTAGGAATGTCCCTACCAACCGGCTTCATTGAGCTGAACTCATTGTCCAAATCGCCAATTTCGGTATGCAGGGATTTCATTTGCTCCTGGAATTCAGCCATGGCTCTCTGGGACGACTCTAGATCTTGCAGTCTGTCTCCAAGTTTTCCTGTCAAGTTGTCGTATCTATCCAGCAAGTCCTCAACAGCCTCACGAATATGGCCATCATCACATCTCTGTCTTTGAGCAGAACTGCAGAGATCTTCACCCTGTCTTTGGACATTCTCGAGAGGCTTCTCCAGTTTCCTCATCTCATCTTGCATGGTCTTAATCCTCTGCAGAAGTTTGGGATCCCTGGAAGCATCTCCAAGGGCGTCATGTGAGGCAAGCTTATCCTCAAATCGTCCAAGTGTGTTCTTAACGTCGCGACAGCTATCATTAAATTCGCCAAGTCTGCCAGCGGCATCCTCTAGCTCTTGTGCCTTGGCCAAGATGTTAGCATTAAGGGCCTCCCACCTTTCCTTCAGATCATGTAACTCCTCCTTAATACCATCCTTATCTCTATCACAAGCCCCAACAAAGGTCTCTCCATTGTTTCTAGTTGTTTCGTAGTCACCGGTACGGCGCCACAAGTCGTTCTTGAAGATATTTACATCCTTCATCAATTTATCAATGTCGGCCTTCTTAAACGATGTCAGCCTGAAGCTGTCCAACTTGTCTTCCGCTCCAGTCAACCATTTAACAAATGGCTCCAATGCCTTGTCGTATTTCTTGCAGTGCTCGTTGCAAGTTTGAAGGCGAGTGTGTCTGTCCACCGTCTCCTTCTTGAGCTTGTCCCAGGATTTTTGGATTCTTTCAACGTTCTGTTGGATAAGACGTTGTTCGTTTTTGCGAGATGTTTTCGCAAGCTCCTTGCCCTTGTTGATAGTCATAATGATCTCGTGTTCTTTGCCCATCACGTCCTTGTAGATTGGCTCGAACTCACTGATCTGTCTGCGAAGAGTATCCCTATCAGCAGAGACAAGCAACTTATCAGAGAGCGCTGAGAGAATATTATGAAGCCAATTTTGAGCATCCTCGCAGGCATCATTGAATTCGATAACATCCTTCCTGGAATTCTCCAGCTCAGCCTTGCAGTTATCCAATTTCTTTTGGCATTGGTTATACAGTCTTCCCACCTGGGCAAGTTTGCTCTTGATGTCTGACTTGGCAGTAGGGTCTTGTAGGATATCGCAAAGTTGTTCACCGGCTGCTTCCACGTCGGCAAGAATAGGTCTTTGGTTGTTGAGGTTCCTTTCGAGAGCGTCGAGTTTCTTCAGCATTTCATCAGGATCCCCCTTATCTGCAATGAGGTCATCCAAGTCATCACTAATTTTGTGGAGGTTATCTTGCAGCTTGTTCAAGTTATTGTAGAAGTCGGTGCTGGCTCCTGAAGCCTGCTCCAGACTACTTTCCCTGTCATCCAATTTGTGAAGTAGGTCGTTCCACTTTTGGTTAATAGTAGCCAATTTATCCTCAACTTTTCTTCCATCTGGAGAGTTTGGACTTGTTTGAGTTAAAATTTCATCGCCAGCATTATTAAAGCTATCAAGAGTGGGTTTATGTGCTCGGAACTCGTCCCTAATCACATGAACCTGTTGCATCTGACTTTGCACCATTCTGGGATCAGACGCGATTGGGCCAAGAACGCCTAACATTTTCTCCTTTGAGTTGAGCCATCCATTTAAGTTGTCGTAGGAGTCATGGAACTCCTTCATGTTCTCCAGGAATTTCACCTTCTGCTTGCACCTATCCTGCAAATCCTTCCATTTTTGGTTAACAGACTCGTAGCTGCTCTGCAAGTTATCTGCCCCGATGGCGTTAGGCTTTCGCCTTAATAAATCGGAAACTTGGATGCGGGAATTATCCAGCGTTCCCTGCTTATCGTACATGTCCTCCAAAATGTTCTTGATAGTTCTGAGCATCTTATCAGCTTCTTCCCGACTTTGTGGAAGCGTATCCTTTGGCATTAGCCTTTCCTCCTTCTCCAGAAACTGGATAAGGGTCTTCAGGCTGTCGCTGATTTTCTTAACCTCATCACGCGTGGAATCGAGGTCACTTTGCCGATCGTTAAGCTTCATGCCGATAAGCTGATAGCGTTGATTAATTTCATTGAGTTGTTGCTGAACAGGGCTGGAATCATCCAAGCTGAGGAAGTTCTCTTGGCTTGAGCGTCTACTTCCAAATCCGCTGGAGCCACTTGGTGACATTGGGCTGCGTCCATCAAAACCGGATAACGCCTTGGTAGGAGATGGACTACGAGGCTCCCCAGAGCCTGCTCGGAAACTTGGTCGTTTCACTGGACTGGAAGCGATTCCTCTTCGTCTGGGACTGTCGATGCGCTCTCCACGTGTTATGGCGTCGTAGGCTGCTCCAAGCTCATTCACCTTGTCAATAGTTGTGCTGTAATCTCTATGTTCTTTGATGATTGGTCTTAACTCGTCTGTCTGTTGCTTTATTATTTCCAGTTCGACTGAAACTGGATGGAGGCCGTTCACTCTGGTTTCCATGTTGGTTAGCCAAGTCTGAACTTGGTCCCTTAGTTTTTCGTACGCGTTTAGGGCATCTGTGCGTGATTTGCTAAGCTTGTGCCTATCATCAACAGCAGCAGTAAGCTCCTTCCACTGAGTTTCAAGGGCCTAAGAAATCAAATTTTGTTAAAATCAAATTTTCATTAAAATTTAATCTGCACTTAGCATTTAAAAGTTAAAGCATAATATTACCTTGATTTTATCCTTGACAGGCGTAGTATCAGTGACATCTTTCTTTGTAACCAAGTCCTTTCCGGAGCCAATCATCTCATCGAACTCAGGCCGTCTTGCCTCCTTCCTCCTCATTACTTCTTCCAACCGGGCAACTGCATCGTCACCAGTCATCCTACTCTCGAGAACTTCGAACAAGTCGGTAAACCACTGCTCAAAACTATTGGCACTTGTCTGGAAGGTATCCAAGTGGCTGGACACCTTATCCAAGAAAACTGATCGCTGAACCAACTTCTCTACAAGCTTTTCATATCGAGCTAGCACATCCTTTAGTTTCTGCTCAACCTTCTTTGAAACACGAGCGTTTCCAGATCTCATCAAGTCATCAGCAGATCGAGCCATACTTTCCAGGCTTGGACGATGTGAGTCAATGTCTGCTTTAAGCATTTTTACTTCCCTAATTTGCTCATCCAATCTCTCTCTAATTAAGCTTGCAGGCTTGAAAATGTTGCGCATTTGGTTTTCGGCTTGTGTGAGCCACGTGGATACACTATCAACGCTATCCTGGAGTCCTTGGCATTGTACAAGGGCGGAATCCAAATCTTTGATTTTTTCTCCGACAGCATCAAGCAGATTTTGGTATTTCTCTGTGAGGTCAGTAGCAGCACCCTCAATAGCATTTCGCTCCGCTGGTGAAAGCTCGTCCATGCTGTTGAGGAGAATGTTGGCAGTTTGGCGAACACTATCGATGAGTCTTCCATTTGAAAGCACTTCACTCTGGAGAGACTTTGCACGGCTGAGTTGATCTTCCACGAGTTTTGGCTCTCCAGCGACAGGCTCTGAAAGCACTTTTTGAGCTCGAGGAGTGACGTCCTTCATCCAGCCAAGGGCTTTGTTCAGCGCATCTTGGAAGTCCTTTTGTTTATTGCCCAACTGAGAGAGCTTATCGTAGAGCTTATTGGCACGAGAGAACAGGTCCTGGTAAATTGTTGTGAGGTGAGTCACTTCCTCTTTTACGGCTGACTCCCTGGATTCTAAATATGGCAATCGCTGAGGAAGGTTTGTGCGGAACTCGTTCAGAGATTGGAGATAGTCCTAAAATTAATTATTAAGAATAATGATGTAATTTAGCTACATACTTTTTTAAAAGCAGCTTAGATAATTATTATATCCAATCCTTTAATTTTGCTTACCCGTGACTCATCTACAAACTTCTGTGCGGACATTGTGATAAATCTCAAATCACCCTGGTGGGCAATCACATCGCTCACAAAGTCCTTTGTGTTATCCCTTCCACTTGTACTTAAATTATTAATGTTCCTTTCCTTATCTTCAAGGGTCCGCACTGATTTCTCCATCCAAACTTTAAACGTAGAGACCTCGTTCCTATTTAATAAAAATCATTTTCACAATTTGTGCTAGATTCTTTAACCCGGACCAACTTTCACTACACCATAATATAATACATAAGTAATAACGTACTTGTATTTCTTTAGCTCATCGGAAGCAGTCATCAACTTCCGGTAGAGTTTCTCCGACTGATCAGTCACGCGGTCGAATCTGGTCTTCATGGTCTTACCATTTTTCTCCAACGTGCTGATCTCTTCGTTGGACAGAACCTCTCCACCAGTAGCAACCAAGTGGCGGATTTGATCCAGACAGGTCCCAACCATTTGGCTTCTGTCGTCAATTTCATCTCGAATTTGCTACAAAATTATAAATGATTATTTTCCATTGGCTACTTCTTATCCTTTCATCATAAAATTATTGTGAGTACCTTGACCGTAATAGTCTGCTTTCTAATTTCATCCACAGTTTCCCTGAGAGTCTCCTGGCTGGCCAACCTCTTCTCAACATCTCCCAACCAATCCGTAAGATTATGAACAGTTTGTTCGCATTGTTTGTACTGTGCTTCAGTGGCAAGCTGAAAATCAGTCGTAAAATCCAATTAGCATTTCGCATTTACAAGCTAAAATTAAATTTGCAATTTTGCGTTCCCGTCATATAAGCGCTGTTGTTAGAACCATGCACACATATAAGTTACCATTCAACAAACATCAGCCACACTCATCATAAAAATTTTGCATTTGCTTATTTGCGCAAAAAATCTTTTATTTTTTAACAAAAAGAACCATGCAATACACATTTTGCTTAAATAAAAATACATTTATTTTTCATTACGAGCAAATCATTTTTGCCAGTTGCACTCTTTTGACTTCACTTCCAAAGCATTTCAGTAGGAGGAATAGGTATAAGTCCCAATATTTTTTATTTCTAATGCGCGGCCATGCTTAGCGTTATCTTTTTTTGCAAGTTGCAATCGCTAAAATAATATTACCTTTGGCGAAAGGGCACATATTTATTTTGCAGACTTCACGCAAGTAGTATTAAAAAAAACTTATTTTCAACACAAAAAGTGCGTTGGAAAAAAGAACTTTTTAGCATGCACTTAAAAAACCGAAAATACGCGCACCAACAAAACTTTCATATAGCTTTGTCTTACCTGAAAAATAAATTATAACCAACTAAAAAATAAGTTTCATGCACTAAAACTCATTTCCAAGACAGAACAACAGAACAGAAACAACCCAAAAACAACACAAACAACTGAGGAGAGCTAGAGCAGCTTCATCAATATTCAGCGAATCAAATTCTTTTGCGAGCAGGAGCAGATATTTTATTTTATAAATTAAAAATAGTTTTAAAAGATTTTTATTTTTGTCATGCAGTTAGTAAAATGCATAATAAATTATTTAGAAATAAATAACCACATTCAGCTTGCCCTTCATAGCAATGTGTAAAGTCACCAGTTTTATGTCCAGACTAACTTGACCTAAGCTATAATAATTTTTTTATTTTCTTAATTTTCTTTAAGACGGATGAATTAATCGAAATCAAAAAATTAATTTTTATTATGGGGAGAGGTCGGAAATCAGTCTTTTGAAATTTTCAAATTATTTTGTCATTTAAGTATTTAACATTATGTACACGTCCCATGTCATGCAGGGTGTAGTTAATTTCCATCTGCTGCGTTTTGTTACTAAAAACCCAGTAAAATCTGCTGAATTAGTAGACAAAGCGTATATTTTTATGTCCTGTATAAATAATTTTTTCCAAGCTTGTCATTTGCATCCCATCGTATCGAAACAATTGCTTAGCTTGACTATTTTTAAGGGTAAGGGGTAGTTTTAGCAGCCGCAGTAGCTTTTTTTCAAGGTGTTACCATTCGGCATTCAGGCAAGACTGCCAAAAATATTAACAAAAACGGATATATATTTTTTCCAAGCCAAAAATAAATTAAAACCCAACTTTTGCTTGCTTTTTTAGCACTTCCACAGCATTTAAGGACAAACGTTCTTTTTTCAGCGAAAAAGTCAGCACCTATTTCGCTTACCCTTGCCTCTGCTCCCATCAAATATCCATTTTTCCAAGCATCCATAAGATTCTGTCGTGACTTTGTCACAGGGTCAGTTAGATAGCCCTCCTCTCCATCAATTACTTTCTCTTCTAGCGCTTGCGCCAATGGAATTACTCTTCCTGTCTGGGGCTCTTTTACAACTGTCGTGTTTGGTTCTATGAGGCCTGAGGCTAAACACTCGTTTAACGTTTTGAAGCTACCTTTCTCGTCATATGCATTCCTAAACTGACCATTTCCGTTATTATACAGACCATAGTCTAGCGCCTCTATTAGGCTTAATGGAGTTCTAGGGGTGAGGAGAAGACCTTGCTCCACTGCACCCTTCATTGTCACCACTTGATTGTTCGCAGTGCTAACTACAGTGCCCTTCTCACTATCTAACAGACCACTCTCAAATGCTTCTCCCAACTGAACCAGTCTCTTTTTCAGGGTGTCCTTCACGACCGCCGAGGTTGGGTCGATGGCGTTGATGTCGACGGCTTCTTTGAGTGTGATTGGCGCTCCCAGTGAGGGATCCGTGTAGAGACCTTTTTCTATATCCAACCATCCCCTTTCTCGAGCCTGGTCGAATGTTATTGACTCCCGCAGGTAAATTATTGTTCCTTCTTCAAACATAATACAAAGGGGCTTCAGTTTCCTTGTGTCTGGATGGATAAATGCACGCTTATTCAGATCTACCAGTCCTTCCCGGACTGCCTCCCTGAGCTGAACAGGGTGACCTGCTAAATTCTTTACGACTGCTGTTTCCGGATGAATTAGTTCGTTGACTACTGCCAGGTGAAGAGGAACTGTTAGAGATGTTCTGGGATCGTAGAAGGTTCCTCTTTGAAGGTCGATGTAATTATCTCTGATAGCTTCCGCAAAACTAATCGGCTTTCCTACTTTAATAATGATTCCTGTATCCACGGCGCGATCGAATGGAACTGGCTTTCCACTTCGAACGTCCATTACATGCCCTCTGTCTACATCCATGTCTCCGTCTTCGAGTGCCGCCTGGACTGACTTGATCTGCTGAGTTTTCAAATTTCGCACTGCCGATGTTAGTGGCTCAATTAATTTCAAGTCACCCCCTTCAAATGACTCATTTAAATTAACGTAGCCACCCAAGTGGGGATTTATCAGGTGACCATTTTCAGCCGAGTAAAGGTGTTCATGCACAGCGTCTACGAGCGAGAAAGGCTGATCTTGGCTGAGGATGTATCCCTTGCTTTGTGCTTTTGATAAACTGATCGGCTCCTTTCCTGGCTTTTCATTTAATTTTCCTTTAACCGGGTCCACTACACCTCTTTCAATTGCTTCCGGAATTTTAACTATATTTTCGTTTGATCTTTCCCCTGGACATCTTATTTGGTAGCCGTCGGAATAAATGAGATCTTCTTTGAGAGCGTCTTCCAGCGTCAATTTTTTGCCTGTTGATGGATGCACAAATCTGCCGGTTTTCTCTTCGTAGAGACCAATCTTAATTGCTTCGTGGAGACTAAAGGCGCTTTCAATATTTATAATCAGCTTGTCCTTCATAGCGGAATCAAGCGGAAGCTTCGTGGACAATTTTAGTTGAGGAGTGTGGGACTGCACTGGAACCAGCATCATTCCTTCTTGCCTATCAATCACTCCATGCCTGCAGGTTTCCACAAGACTGAGTAATTTTTTATCCTCCTCGTTCCAGTAA
>JAHZND010003678.1:0-19638 GCA_027744115.1 Acrocyrtus sp. NNG-2020 | reverse complement strand
ACTTATCGACTCAGATTTGTCATAAAATTTGTTATCACGTGCTATTTCAGAGATTATCGAAATTGAGCTCGCACATGCCGTTATTAGCGCTGTAGGTGTGGTTCAGTATTTACTTGCCCTGACAGAGTAGCTTTCCGAGAGGTGTACACTGTTTTCACAAGCGAGGAAAGAACGAGGAAAAAGTCAATATATTCCACTATCTATTAAAGTTAAAGTAATTTTCACTCTTAATTAATATTGCAATAACACGACACACTGGAAGCGATTTAGGTTTGTATCAAATAAAGATTCTTACATCCTCGTAATTACAATGTGTGCATGCTTAGATTGTATTAAGTATGTAGGTGTGCTAATTAAAAAGTGTTGAAGTAAAATAATATTTGCGTAAAAATTATTTTTGGGGATACCTTGTTGTCCTTAATACGTTTCTCACAGGTTTGGCGAATCGACTGAAAGAACCTCGCACAGCAAGTATCATGATTCCAGCTACAGAGGAAGCAACCATACTTTCGAAAATGTGCAGAGACTAATGGCTTTTTAGGAATAGCGCTGATACAACAAACAGATATTTTGCACGCTATTGCAACAGTTATGCACTAAATACATTCCACTTAATGCCATCTTTAGTGCTGTTACTGGTCTTTTTTTTACAGATTTCCACAGTTTATCGTTTATGGAAGGGACACTTGATAATGTCAAATTTCGGCTTTCGTTAAATTGTATTACGTCAGTCAGTCACAGAAGATATAAGTAGTACTCACGAACTAACTTTGTCAACTTGTTGTATTCACCTTAAGTGCACATAGCTAATTATCCATGAATGACAATTACTCTGAGTGGCGCAGCAGCAGAGATTTTTATGCGAGGCAGTTCACAATATGCACTCACTTCAACGTTCAGAGTGAAACTTCCCCACGAGCAGATTCCGAAGAATGCGCAAAAGCTGTTGCAAACGTGGATCTTGGAAAAGGGTGCACTTTTGGAGTTTGATATCTCCTTTCACATGATTTCACCTGCTTTATCTGTTCCTTAAGTAAAAGGCCAGAAAATGGGACTAAAATACTAAAAAATGCACTTATGAATGAGTAGTGTGGCTGTTTGCCTCTTGCAAAAAATGGAGATCTGATCAGAAAACAATAGAGTGAATGAGCTGCAGCAGAGTTAAAGAGGTAAGGCAAGATGATGATGATCACATGCTTTAAAAAAAAGTAGAGGGAAGACGTCTAATCAAGGATAGGATTATAGTCCAACCTACGGAACGGGACTCGCATGTCTATATACTAAAAAAATTGAGTATGATCTTGCTCAAGTCATTGAAGAAGATTTTTAGGGTTCATAATACAGATGTTTATAGCAATAAGCTAGATATTACTAATGATGACGGTATAAGTGAAATAATCTTCGCAATCTAGCATGAGCGAGTTTCAGGTTGAGCTCATCACTGAACTTCTCCACTGACGATATGTAAACTGAGAAAACGGAGAGATGAAATAGTTGGAAAGATTGCCAAACTACCATATGACCAGACTATGATCTGCCTAACACGCGCTGCGTTGATGACTTCAAGACGCAAAAACGCAATGCTTTTGCCAAGATTGGAATTGGTTTGCACTGGAATCACGAGTACAGAGATAAATTAGCAGAGTATAAACTGCAGTTTCACTTTAGCTTTAATTAGTATGTTAAAGGTAGCAGTTGCATTTGTGAAGGCTGTGTGCCTACTGGCCATACATAGATTATGAGGACGCGACGATGAATAGCGCCTGGAAAGGTCGTGAATGTTTGAAATTGATAAAATTCATGCGTTGTTGTACGTGTACTCGAAAGTCAATAGGACTAGGTCGAGTTCACTATGGGACAAGCCGACTCATCTCTCGTCAAGGAGTTAGGCATACCGACATGTCAGTCTTTTTTTTAAAAAAAAATTGGCACTTGGCTCGAAATCCTTAAGAAAAGTGATTTAAAACTGATAATTGCATTCTCCATTTATGACAAATGGCATCAGTATAATATGCAGTTATACAGACCTAGATGCAAATATTATTATGAGCAATGATATGATGAAGGTCTTTTTACGACGGCAGTAAATTACTTTTTAATTCCTTTTGCCTAAAAATATTTCCCAATAAGTGCATGCTTTAAAATCGTTCAGCCTTTTCATGTCCTTAAATTTTTTTCGCTATGTATAGCGCTCACCATCCCTTTTCTGCTACACGACGATAATTAATTGTGGAACATGTAAATGTAGAATTTCATTGAAAAGCCATTTCAATGATGCGTAACGAACTTTTAAAGAGTCCGTCAGTTGAGCATTTAAAATCGGAAGATCGTGTCCCTAATACTAGTGTCCCTGACACAAACCCAGTATCACAATAGCCTTCCACAATCATCTTAGTGGCGAGTATCATGAAATTTCTAGCGTAAGAATGTTGCATATTTTCTCGCGGGACTATATTTTGCCACTTTATTGATGGGCTTTCATTTTGCAATTTAAACGATCTGAACTTATTTTGGTGGCGATATGTATCAAGAAAATAAGATGAAACAGATATTCGGATACGGGCTTTTGAGATGTAATGTTGAGTTCAACACACCCTACCAGAAGATTCAGGCAGAAACAGAGATTGCACTTGTAAAGCGAATAAATAAAAATCTTTCATTGAGTGAATAGCCTAGTTGGCACTTTTCCAACAGAAACACAAAAACCAAACTTTTATTGAGGTATATGCATATTCGCGATATTCTACGCAGCAGCAGATAATGAGCTTAAATGGTTTTCCCTTTCTTGCATTTCTCCTTTTGCTTTCCTTTGGAAATTCATTACCCATTATTGCCAAGACTCATAAATAGTCATTTCGCAAAGAAAGTTAAGCTGGACCAGATGTCCATTAAAAGAGAAGCTTCAGCCTAAAGCAGAACACATATAAGCTTATTTTTTCCGAAGCTCATTGCTTCAGCTTAGTCATGCATGCTATACGCTGGCTTTGTCAGTTGAGAACGTTATTCCTACATTAAAACAGTTAATTTCAGATGAGCGTCCTTTTTCATTTTACTAAGTCAGTAAGCTGGCCTGGACAATATGAAATAGCGACATTTGCTAATTTAAGAACTGAACTTTGCACGCCCTAGCCGCGTGACACACATCAGTTCTATATAACTCTATTTGGTGTGTGACTCACCAGGCACACCTACATTACACAACTTCGGTTACTGAACTATGCATACAGGACCGTTTGTAAATTTACGGAACACTTTGGCAACCTGATTAAAGTTCGGATGCCAAGGTGTTATATACGGCGTTATAAATGAGTTTACTTTACCTTACAAGATACTGCAACATTTGCTTTGGCGGAGTGCACGGCGGTTTCCCTTCTTTTGCAAGCATTTCAGCATGGGCCAAAGTCTCCTGAAGATTCTTTCTAGTTGCCCAGTGCGGAGAAGTGCTCAAAACGGAAGTTTCCATTTTGGGAGACTCTTCACACAACATTATTCTATTAGCACTGTTTCTCTCAAGTACTTGCTTATAAAAACACTTTCTTTTGACGAAGACTCCACAAAACTTGCACCTACTACTTGTCAAATTAATATCTAACTAAATTCAGTTTACAAAAAGCGTCACTTATAAAACTTCCCGCTGAACGTCAAAATGAGAATTTTCACTAAAAGTCACAAGACACCTACCTACCTTAAAAAATATATATGCGTTCAGTTTTTAAAAAAACGTAGCAATTAAACTAGAACCGAGTTCGACTGCAAAAATTCCTCCCACACTAAATCGCGAACGGTAAGTGGTAAGGTCAGTACAAGTTGCAAATAATTTCACTGTCAAACGCTCAGCATTCCCAGCTCTTTTTTTAAAGAAAGCTACCGCCTAGCGATCACGAAAGTCAAGTGCGATAAAAAAATTAGTGATCCAGAAAAGATCAATAATGTTGCAAATATTTGTACCTCTCTGTCTCCTCTCTACTCTGAAGGCAGTAGATCCAAAAATACTAGTTTTTCTCAGCTTCTCTCCCTCTATCTTTCTCTCCTCCTTGACGCAAAGCCAAGCACATGCAAATTTTTGAAGATGACTTTCAGTCGTACGCTTGCTTTGTGCGGCCTGGACTATTAAGCACAGAGAAATAGCTAGAATAGCTTTTTGTGTGCTGTTACTGTGCTAGATGGTTTCAGTTAACTGAAAAAGTTTTCACCTCCTCAAGATCAATTTGACAATTAAGCTAAAAGTCACAAAGACAAAAGCATTTTTGTCTTTTATAAGCTGAACCTTTTTTCCCTCTCCTTGTATCTAGCTACTGTGGTTATCTTCTTTAAACAGTCGTCTTAAATATGTGTGTGGCAGTGAGTTGCACCCGTAAGATAATCTGCGCGTATGTCGTTTACAAGAGCTCACTACAACAGCAAAGTAGTTATGAGGCTTCGGCTGTAACGATGTCGATCAAGATAACAATAAATTGTACTTTAGTGCATGTGTGTGGTGGTCGAAGGAATATAAAAATGCACTTACAAATGGAAGAAGGAACTAGATAACCAAAAGTAAAAAAAGAAGTAATCACGAATGACGACAGCAGTGTATAAGTAACTACGTCATGTTCATACCTCAGCTTAAGCTCGAACTCCTCTACACAGAAAAGTAATACTTCTCAAGAGTTTTCTCATATGAAGCGGCAGTAGCAGCAATGTGCAGGAATGAGCAGAAGAAAATTCTGAGCTATATCTTTGACTAATGCGCTTACTTAATCCTCACATATCACATAACACACAAAAAGGCAATATGTTTGCACAGTTGCACCTAAATGTATTTAAATTAGGTAAATAGAGAGGGCCCACTCAATAATAATTTTCGCTTCCCCTAACTAAACTAATTTCTCTTGGCCAGAGATATTGGAAATCCGCAGTCGTTTCGAAACCAGAGTCATTTACAAGTCAGCTTTTTTAACCACTGCACCTGCCTAGCAACTTGAGCAGACTTTCAAAAAACAAGTTATGTCAAGATAGAGGAAGAGGGATAACAGTGATAGTATTTTCTTGCAAAGTCTCAATTGGGTATTTGCTCAAACGTTTGATTTACCACTGGCTATAGCAATTTGTATGAAAATGTGGCAGAAAAAGGAAATAAAGTCGAAGTCAGCTTTCCAACGGTAGATCTTCCACTTTGCCCTCACCAACTATCCGACTCTCTTTCGCAGTAAATTATTAAGTTGTGATTTGCGACGCGTTTCTACAGTTTACTATAATAATTGAGCTGTAACTCTATAACTCTGTCTTAATGATGGTGCAGACCACTGTAATAGCTTGGTTGTGAGGGTCGTCCCAACTTCCTCGCATAAAGCAGACGGGTTGAGAAACTCATCATTCATATATTTGGTACATGAGAATGATACTAATTTGCTACAGTATTTAAATGAGCTTTTGCTGAGGAACTAATTTCAATCGGGAGTACTAACACAATTTCACTTGCAACCAGAAGATAATTGTTTCCTCAGTTGTGACAATGTCTCTTACAAATGTAATCACTAGTTTGCACCTTTGCTTTTCATAACACCTTTTATGTAACGGTACTATCACGACTTCAGGGACGAGCTAGCAACCAACTTGAGAACTTGCTATTACAATGGAAATCGAGAAGTAAAAGCTTTTCCCAAAGTTGAGTTCCCTAGCGCCGTTCAGATTTCGACTTTCTTTTAAATTCCTCAGAAATCCAGAAAACTTTAAGTAAATGTTTGTCTCCAGGGTGTAACGGAAAAATAGTATCTTATAAAAGTTTTATTAGTTTTACAGCTTGAGACTTTGGAATAGTAAAAAAGATACTAAAATATCTTTGCCCTAAGAAAGAACAGCCTGTTAAATAGTAATTGGCTTGGTGAGCACACTTAGAACATATAAAAAAAGATAACAGGGGGAAAATGATGTAGTCTTGTCAGTCACTTGCAAAAAAACATTCATGAAGCTTTTGCACTATAAATTACGATTTATTTTTATCGCTGTTACCTTGAATTGAAATATTACTTCGATTGTTTCTCATTTTGCCAGCTTCTTTCTATTTACATTCGTAATTGGCAATTTTTTAAACGTCAACCGTTCCTCTCTACATTAGTTTTGCTGCCGGATAAAGTGATTCGCGTTCATGAGAACAATCCCAAGCGTCGGTTCTCTCACGCTCACACACAAGAGGAATACCAATATAACTCCTTTGCACTTAGTCAGATTCAAGATACTAACTGATTAGAATCGTATTTCTTTCCACTCCTTTTTAAAAGCGAAGGTTCATCGTGTAACTGTCGCTCCTATCTGATAGACACAACAAACGTAATGCTGCTGGCGTACAGGAATGGCTCGTCAGTTTGCAGTGAGTACTGAAAATACTCGCTGAAAACCCAATATATCTTTACTAATAATGATAATGAAGTTAGCATTTTTTGTGTGCGGAGAGTAACATGTTTATTCCTACTACAAAATGCCAATTTTACATGGCCTACCAGTTACTACACAGTTAATTACGGACGGCTATTGGTAACTGCTCACTTGGCTGATATGTTTGCTGTTGACGACGTTATTGACTAGCTGGCAGGTATAATGGCAGAAACATGCATTGCATTGTTGGAACGAGATTTATTCCTTCAGCAGAAGACTCATTCGTGGTAACCTAACATCACGACAAATTCGCTGCGGTGATAGTTCTTGTCGATCACAATGGGCTTGGTACTGAGAATGAGCATCAGAGAGCTAAGTAGGTACATTTTATTCAGTCCGTTTAGTGCATTACCAGTGAAGCTGTGCATGTCGTCACAATTATAGCAAAAACAGAATTGGATTAATGAAGAATTTTTGCTTCTTCTCGTTTATATGCTAACTAGTTTTCCTGTAAAAGGCACGTACGTGTGAAGCCTACTCCTTGGTGTCACATAAAACACGAGAGCGCTAAAAGTGCTGCTCTTTGATTCTAATTGGACCAGATGCGATTATTTCGTGCTATTACTGCGCCATAGTCATGTTTGTCCGATTTTTTGCGCACTAAAGCTAAACTGCTTATTAAACCCAAAGAGGCTTTCGCAAGAAGCAAAACTACAACTTTAATTACTCAGATGTAAGTAGCGATTTTGTTTCCGCCTAGGTGACCTGGTGTGCTGGCAGCTATATTTAATGGCAGGCATTCAAAAAGCAATAATAATGAAAGCACAATAAGCATCCTGTATTCTTAGCTGGAACTAATTGTAAGATGGAAATGTACTGCGGCTCACAATATGAGTCTGCAAATGCAAACTTTAATGACGTTTATATAGTTGACAGGTATTTTGAGAATATTGAAAAAAAGCACGAACCAACGTACAAAAACAGAAAAACAATTGGTAATAAATGCTAGAAATAGAAAAGACGAAAATACACTAAAAAGCTGTTTATGAGAGAGCGTGACTTGAAATGATATCGGATTCCGAGAATTAGGCGTAATTTTTGTAAGACTTTTTTTTATAGTCCAGGGATATAGCTGTAGTTAAATCATTAAGTGAACTGTAATATTTGCTTGCTCTTTTAACAGGGCTGTCCAGGTATTGACATTTAAAGATTTGTCCGAGCTAATAACTCAGGTTGAAATGAAGTAATAATGGAACTTGGCATAGCCGTTCATAATTTATTAGATACATAGCCCGAACTAATAGCTGAGAGGATTGCTGTACGGCAGCATCTCGCTACCCTTCTTAATTCAAGTTCAGGTACTAGACTGATTCAGCATAAATAATTGCAGGATACGCACACTTTTGATTTATTATAGGAATCACGTTTGACAATCAGGAAGGAATAAGACAAAGTAAGTGCAATATTTTGATCATTACCACCGTCTGCAAAATGTGTCACCTATCACCATTACACTGTGCCGTAGGTACGTTTGACAACTGCAACAACGCAGCTAACAATCCTTGCCAGTTGGATCTAACCGTCAGCTTCACAAGTGGCATTGTGAGGGATGGATGGCGGAAGAAAATGACAAAACGCCACTGCATGTGCGAGTACCTCTTATTCATTCAAGTGGAGCAGTTTGCCAAGAACATTACAGTTTTTGTGAATGCCAACGTCATTTTCTAAAATTAATGAGCTCATTTTAGTCCGTGTTTACTTTGCGAGAATCATCTTAACGGCACAAAATTGTTTCCTGGTTGTTCCACTCACTTAATTTGTAAGCTGTCCATAACCATTAATCATAAATGATTATATGCTTAAGCTGCTCAGGAGGAGTGTTGAATGTGGCGTATAAGTAAGAGCATTTAGCATTTATGTACGCAAGAGCAATCCGGTCAGTTACAAGGTAACTTTAAAATTTTAAAATGTACACATGTCCAAGTCAAGTTCACCGTGATGATGCCGGGTTGCACCGCGTTGCGCTGAATTAAAATTGTTTATATTATGCACCACCTGTTTCTACTCCACGTGCTCATTGGGCAAAAAGTGTCAAGAAAATTGATGCAGCAAGCTGACAGCTCAATCTAGCAATATTTAAGCTATTTGGAAGACATTTTGCTGTAAACGATGACAGTAATTAGCATCGATAAACAGCTAGTTGGGGATTCCCTTTTCTAGTAGCATAATTTAGCAGAGCCCATCCTATTTTGAGGTTGAAGTAAACGGCAGAGAGATTCCTGATAGAAAGTAAACTTTGAGCAGTACATTACAGTTCAAGGATTTTAGCTTGCCTGTTTACTAACAATACTTGATTAAAGGTGAATGGTCCAACGCTTCCTTTCGATTTCTTAATTCCGTTTGGACCAGCAATTTTACAGAATTATGGGTAAAGACGACAATAGAAATTTTGTATGCTCAGATTTTGGATGTAGTGATATGATATGCGTATATGTACGTATATCAAACCAAAAGTACTGCATTTATTGGACTATAGAAGGCTAACAGATGAATTTGCAAATAGGAACCAAGGCGGAAGATGCTTGCTAGAATGTGAGCAGCACCAGTGATGGTGGTCATTATTAGGGAATTATTATTATGTTACTTTTGGTTTTGCATAGAAGCAATTTAATTTCTACCTATGTCATTTCTTCGCAAAAAATCTTATTGTTCGCAATTTACAATGCCTCGCACGTAGTTAGATGACTCAAGTGCTAAAGCGGAAATCTACTCAATGATTCCTTCCTAACCACCCTCAAGTCAGTTTTTGTCAAATTACAGGAGTTAATGATGGGGCAATGTTTGCTCACATGTCATTACTTAGTCAATAATCAAGAAGAAGCACTACCAGCTACGCAAGTTAATGTAACAGGAATCCGCTAACAGGTTCCTGCCAATTTTTTTTGGCGTACATGTACAAACTGTAAACTGTGACTAATGCGGTGCCTGACATTTTCCATGACTGTAAATGACCTTGATGATACGTGAGATTTGTCGACTGTCCAGGGCATGTGGGAACTCTTCCTCATAGCTCACTTTAAGCTTACGGTAGCCATTCTTTTAAATTTTGAGTTCATGCAATGCCAACTGCCCAAGTTTTGAGAATGAAAAAAAATTTTTATTTGCAGTGCTTGCCTATTTGTTGTATTTTAACTGATTTAGATGTATTTGCGAAAAATATGTTATTGGATGAAGTAAATGTTGACTAATAGGTATATTATATATTATGACAAATCAGGCAAAATAGGCAAATATTATCAATTATATTTGAGCATATTATATTTAAAGCATATTGAACACGACTTTTTACAAGTTCCATCTTAAGCATTACAAAGTGACAAAGTTTGATTAGACAGTTCCCAATTTAGACAATATAACAACGTAAGCTAATTCAGAGAAACTGGAAAATTAATTTAAATTCAATTTTTAATATAGCAAATTCATATCTGCACTAAAATTTACTCCATTCGTATACAGCTAGAGTGGCATTGCGTGTGGCAGATGGCGGGCCTGGAACTTACAAGAATATTCGATACCAATTAGCACAAGTACAAACTAAAAGTACTGTTATGTGAGACCAAGAGACGACAATAATAACTAAACAAAAAATAAGAATGCTAATAGTGCTGATAATGACTACAGTTTTTTACAGCTATTTTAGCGTACAGTTGTTGACTGAATTACTAAAACGACAAAACCACAAAAACAGAACATTGAAAAATTAGTGCTCGTTAATGTCCTCTAATCAGATTTCTGCTATCAATTAAGACAAGCGCGCAGCATTCTATATGCAGCATAATGATCTGGCTTGTGAGTAAGCTATTTAGCGGTGTAGGCAAAGCATATACGCTTATCTGCTGTCGTTATGGGCAATTTATACAATGGAGGAAGAAAGAAAATTGAAATGTATGACCCACTGCATGATAATTGAACTGGTTCTGCTCAAAATAATCAAAGTAGTGACTCATAGAGCCAGGGCTGGGAAATTCTAGCCTGGGGCAAACCAAATACAAAATACTATTTGCATTGATATGAATTACAGCTTAACAAATACGTAATCTATAATGAGTAGTGAATTACTAATAGTGCAGGTAGAGAGGAAATATTCCCTTGTAAGGAAATCTTGAATTCTGGAATTTAAAAAACTCGACTTCAAATATTTCTAACTTGGTATGCAAAATGGACCTGAAAGTCTAGCAGATTATGTTCGCCATCTACAATGACATTAAAAATTATAAATAAAATCAACTATAAGTAATGAAAAGAGAATGACATTGGTAATCTGATGAATTATTTTGGGAGTGTGCCGTGACTAGTATGCATAGCAGTACAGCTAAAGTAACGAATTATTTGTCTTTGAAATGAGTAATGTAATTACTGTAATCCAGGATTGGACGCAGCTCTGTACTCAGCGGAACATTACAAGAAGGAGAAGTGTGTGCAACTTCCTTCTTATCCTTGATGCCGATGCTGCTATTGTCATTGTCATATCAAGTCATAGGTTATAAGATGACTAAAAGCGCACGCACACGCGCCCTTCCATATTGGAGGTAATACGGCAAGAAAAAGCTATTAAGACTCATAATAAAATAGGCACAGTAAAAATGCAGCAAGTATATCTGTTTGTTGTCATAAAAATATTTTTTTTCCAGAATTACCTCTGGTCTACATCTACAAGTTAGCGAATTTGGGCTGTACTTACAATTTCCTGATGGTCTGCTTCTAATCAACAAAATGTCCTTACTCGACCGGAATGCTATCGTTGAGGGGTTCAGCAGATGTACTCCTTCTGTGTAGCTTGATGATTTAGTGGGCTGTTGGAATCGAGGAAACAAAGGAGCATATGGACGTAAAATCAATAGTGATCCTTCTGCTGCAGCAATTATAGTTTAGAAAAAAAATGCGGTGCTATATGCAAAAAAAGTGAACAGAACTGGTATAAAATGAGCAATTTCGCTTGCTGAAAACGGCAACTATCACTGTTCAGAACAAAAGGTTATGTTGAGCAATCTGATTTAGTAAGCCTGCGAAAAACGATTGTTCTGACTAAACGTCAATGACAGCAACGGGCCGTGAAAAGGTCACAAACTAGCTCATAAAAGACAGTTGAGTAATAATTAAAACGTCTGCTTATTCTTCGGCTTTGTAGCTGCCGTACAACGGCCACTTCAATAACAGCTAAAACCGTATTAGCCATTTGCAAATTAGCCATTTACTGCAAACACTTTTCCTCCTGTCTCTCCAGTCTTTTTAGCTTTCTATGTAAATTGCGAATGAACGAAAGAGCTCCAACCGGGGAAAAACTTGAAAAATGAGTAAGTTGATATTTCTGGAGAAACGAGATGAAGATGAGTTTCAGAAGGGGAGATGTGCAATGTTTGATCTGACCACACAGCTAAACATGACGGACGCCGAGCTGAAACTGCTTCAGTGCAGAGGAAGACTGATTTGAACTGGCTTTTAGGGTAAATGCAGGAGCTTGTGCAAAACAACATTTTTTTTCTGTCATACCCAGTTTTGAGTAAATATGCTGGCTAAGCACAAACTCGGTATATAGCGCTGGATTTCGTTTATGGTAATATAATGACTTTAATTAAAGACTTTGAGCTGAACGCTTCTCTTTCGTGATGCTGATTGACTTTACGTGTAGTCCTTCTGGGTTCACGTGTGCCATACGCTATTTATAGTCATTTATTGCTAACAAAATGAATTAAAAGGGGTTTGGTACATGCTATCTTTACGTGAACATGACATCACCATAACAAATTTTACTATCCAGATCATTTTATCAACCAGTCTGGATAGGTACTGATATTTTTTTAGGGGAGCTTACTTTTCAACACATAAAAATATATGCTCCTTCGACATGTACTTCTCGAGCTTTGGTACGAAATATAACTTATACTGGAATGTGTATCCGGTCGGCTAGCCATATACCAGTCTCTGAGCTAGGCTTATACGAGTTTCATTGATAATCATTTTTACTAACATACGTATTTACTAACTTTGAAAACCAATAAGCGGAGTGTTTCTCAGTGGAAATCAATTAGTTAGAGGTGCACAGTGAAACAACACAAGCGCTACAACATAAAATCAGCTAGTAGCACGTGAGCATGCCTGGCTGCTGCTATACTTATCAGAAGTGAAATGAAATTGATGATAGCATTTAAGACAATTTTCAGGTTATTACCATTCCTTTCATGGCCTACTAGCATTGGTTTCTCCTTCGTCCACTCTTGAATTTCATGCGAACTCACCCTCAGTCTTTGTTTCAGTTGCAAATCCAGCGAGACAACACGACTTGACTGTTCGGCCTTCTAAGGATGAAACAAATATTGAGATTTGTACCCGTCTTTTTCACTGGATACATATGTCTCAGTTTATGTTTTTACGCGACATGCTCATATAGCGATGCAATTTGCTAAGAATACAAATAAATAAAGATAAAAAAATCGTCGTGCTTCTGACCGCAGTCATTTTTAAATATTCGTTTTTATTTCTAACATTATAACGGCATTTACAAAATTATGTTCAAGATTCTCACAATCTCCTCTCACAATTCCAGTGTGCACTTTTATAACTAAATAATTTATTTTACCCTTTACCGACCAAATATTTATAGCAAAAAATATCCCATTTAAGTGCTTTGAAACACTACCGAATAGCATATTTATACTTAATTATTCACATCCTAATGAATATTAACAAAATTAATATATTTTTGACTAATATTTATATATTTTTAAGCTTTAAACTTATTTTTAAGCTTCGTATTCGCAGTATTTACTTCTTAATACCAAATGTTTTTAGCATAGGGTCAACCCCAGAACAAGGGTCTAAGGTAATAGAGCTCAAAAATTTGGAATCCAACCATAAGTTCATACTTACATTTAAAAAATCAAAACAGCTGATGTTAAGCTGCATGCGAACTTTCCTATGTAACAATAATACATATATACCTGGATATATTTAGAACATATCAAACTAATTTTAATACATATCTATAATCTATGTATATGAAGCCTAATGCGGTTTCCCCAAAAATAACCTATTTTAAATTAGAATACCTCGTAGACAAGAGCACTTGGTTTTTTCATAATCTGAATTACTCTTAAACAGCAAAAAAAGTGGAGATCAAGTGAAAATCATGGCAATTTTACTTCTTCCATTTCACTTTCAATGCTATCTTCTACCTCCATGCATGATACTGATTTTTGCTTCTCTTTCCAAATTTCTCTTGTGAACGTTTCTCCCTGAAAGTTAATCATATCCAGCTTTGGCATCCAGTTCCAAAGCTCCGTTTTATACAGTTCAAATGTAAACAAATTTTTGCTAACCTGTGCAAGTTCACACTCCCTTTCCTTTCTGACACTAGAAGTTTCAGTATCTTCCACTTTCTTAAACTTAATATCACTTGAAAAACGTATCCTTTCACCGTACATAGGATCTCCCCTTTCCTTTTTCCTCATAAAAATGCGTAAAATTTTTACAAATGGAAACCTCTTTAATAATGCATATTTGGTTTCTGTGTACAAACCAGTTAGATGTTCCACCTCTAGGATCTTTAAAGATGGCGGAACAATCAGTGTTTGGTCAATCTGTGAAACAACGCTATCGCTAAAAGGAACTAGTCCAGATAATCGCAATGCAACAAGGCCTGGTGACGTACATACTTTTACAATAAGTTCTAAGAACTCAGAAGCTGCTTCTGGACATTGATATAGTGTCCATGAGGAATGATTAAGTGCAATGCCAAACTTTTTTAAGCTTGGCACATTTATATTAAAAAGCGGCGTCAAGGATTCGGTGCCTCCAGTCCATTTAATATTAAGTTCTACCAATTTGCACCACTTATAACTCAAGAAATACTTCAAATGTTCCATGTTTAGATGCAGTTTTTTTATCTGCCCATGGTAGTTATGCATAAGAAATCTGAAAAAATCCATTGACTTCCAAAATTGGCAATCCTCGATTTCCAGCGTTTCTAAATTAGTTGCTAATGGAAGAGACCTCCAGCACTTTTGAAACCCTGTACCTAAGGCTGCAAGTTGGCCCCCCAGCCATAGTCGTCTCAAATTGGGCATAAGAAAGAACATAGACTTTAAGAAACTAGCTGCGTAGCCTACTTTATCATCTTTAGCTGCAACTGAACAGCCGAAACTAAAGTCATGGATATTATGGCCAACTTCTTTTATAAAACTATTTACATCTTCCCAAAACACATCTGAACTCAGCTTAGCTCTAAATACGTCTCTTCCATAGTCCAATACCCTGACTGACCTGCTTATTAAGGGATTGCTGGGGTGTCCTTCCACCCTTCTCACAAGTCTTGTACCATAACCCGTTACAAGGTTGTTTATATTATATTCCGCAACTCCTTGAGTGAAAACTTGCTGGGATAATCTGCCACCAACGGATTCCTCAAATGGTCGCCTTGAAGGATGAGATGCGAGAAAACTGTCAATCCCAAATTTCCAAGTTTTACAGACTTTGCGGCAGGTTAAAACATTATCTTTCTCTAGTAGTGGAAAAATGAATGGTAGCACCTATTTTCAAATAAAACAGTGGTAATATCTTATTTCGTTACAGGTGACAAGCAAAAAAATATTTAGTAGTTGAATTCTTACACTCTCAAACATATATTCTTTTTTCTTGGGAATCAGGATGCTCTGAAATAAAGTACACGTTTCGGCACAATTTTTCGTGTTCATATGTCCTACATACTTAAGAACCTCTTCCCATGCCTGAAAATGGTAAATCCAAATATAATGTAGGTAATTTAAATTCAATTGTTAAACCCCAATTAAGGGTAAACATTATTAAATTGTTTAAATTATTTTTCGCATGGATATTATTTTCAAAAATTTTCTTACGAGCATAGGAAGCAAACATTCTGCTAATTGAGGTTCAGGTTGGTCCGGTACATCTTCTATTCCAAGTTTCTTTGGCAGTCCATGTATGCTCACTTCAAGCAATATTTCATGCAGATTCTGACGATCTCCACCTCTGACGGCATTGCTAGGCCCGTTTCTCAAAAATATTTGTTTTAAATTCTTCGTCAGCTTCTTGTTCAACGATTGACACACCTTAATGTTCAAATTTCTTAGTACCATCTCACACAGGTATCCAATAGTCTTCCTATTTACAGTCAATTGTTGTAACTGTCTTAAAGGCATGCATTTCATCTCCTCAATCATCTTCTGAAAGATCTTCTCTTCTTTAGAAATTCTGGTCGTGATTTTCTTTTTTCGAGTAGTTGCAGACGTTAAAGAGTTAGCACTAGAAGCAGCAGAAGCCCCTTGTTCACTTTCATTAGTCTCCATCTCCATGATGCTACTAAACAATAACAATTAATATATTGATTTCTTCAAATCATCAAATCAATCAAATTCAAATCCTATGATATATTTAAAGTTTAAATTTATAAAAATAACTACCTGCAAATTAATTAATCAAGTACCAATCTTTCAAATAGGTAAATATTATAATTATAAATGTTCACAGCAGGAGGACCACTTACGTCACTTTCAAAAATCGTCAGAAGAGCCGACAGCCAACTACCAATATTGGTCACAGGGCAGCCTTTCCTAGCGTATGCAAAAAGACGAAAAGCGCAGGAACAGCTGCAGCAGGACCAAAACACTGCTAAAATAGTGGACGATTTCCTCGATTTTTCAACCTCTCCGACTCGAATCAGTACCGTTTATATTTTCCCACTACGCTACTTGTATTTTTCTCATTAATCACCAGTTGACAATTTGAACAAGTTAGTACAAGTCTAGCCTCAAATGAAATTAAATTTCTTAATAGGCACATTTTATGAGTTTATGATTTCACAATAAACAAATTTCAAGTAGAAAAAAATGCTGCGTAACATTGAATCCGTCTGATTTCTTCATTCGCTAAACTTTTTCGTATTGTCTTAAATTTACAGTAAACAAATTTATGTCTTTGGCGTAATGACAATATAAATGAAAATGCCAGGATATAAAACGTGAAAATGAGTAGATTGTTCTTTAACCTTGTACTTTGGCCATTAGGTACTGTGAGTGGCGAAACTTCGAGACCCAAAAGAAAACGTTATCAGCGTACGCTGTTTTTAACTGACAAGTATTAGATGTCCTTACCAAGTTATTGCATGTCCTTACCTGTAATGTATGGTTTGAAGCAGTTCGAGAAATAACGAAAGCATATTAACTATGAGGAGAAACATGGAGAAGACAGTTATATGACTTTATGTAAAAATAAAACTGTTTAGAAGAGAAACATTTATGCTAATAATCAGTATTTACTACAAAAGATTTAGTCCGAAGGTGCAGAGAACCCAAGAAAAATGGATGATAATGATAATTGGTGGTGGTGACGTTGCGTTGCCGAGACATGTGAGCACTCCACATCAGTAAAAATTCCAACTTGTGCCATTTTATTTTTCTTTTATCTTTTAACAAATTTTTCTTGGTTTCACCTTAAATTACAGTAAGTCGTCGTACATCACAAAAATGCACGCTAGTTCTTTTTAGCAGTTTAGTTTCATGCATATATCATATCATAAGTTTATGTACATATATATAACAAAATGTGATTCCACTTAAAATTAGCTCACTTATGTAGTACCACTTTGTTTCCATTAAAGAGAGCAACCACCTCCGGTTTTCGTCGATGTAGTTTATACCTTAGTAAACATACATTCACGCTTTTTTTTAGCTTATCCTCCAATTTGTTTTTAAAAGTTAATTTAGTTCTTATAGTAGCCTACTATTTTTAGTGTAATTTAAGTTTGTTATTTTAGCATTTACAAAAGATTTAAGTTCAGCCATTAATTAAGAAAGCATTTTTTTAGTCCAAAGCATAGCAAAAATGTTTGAAGCAGAAACGTCGAAAAAGGTCCTAGAACTCTGTAGCACGATCACCGATCAGATTTGACTCTCCCCTAAACAACTGACGCCTCTGAAAGTTGTGTGGAGTGTGGAACTCCCATCCCAGAAAATTCGAGCTCACAATATTTCTCCACGCAAAATTCCTCCCCAGCGAAAATTTCAGAGTCGCAAAAACTGAAACGTTGTGAGTCAAGTTTTTTTAGGGATGTAGGCATTGAGTCGTGTGTCTGCCTGGAAGGGTGAACCTTTGAAATGCATATTATTGCAAAATTACCATACGACCTATTTATTCTTAATTAGTACAATTAATATTTATGTAGTTTTATAGTCATTGAAATTAATCTCCATCTCTAAATGTAAAGAATATGAGTCAACAGATCTGCCATAAGTGTTGCCAAGTTTGCTACCTATATTATGTAGTTTACTGCATTTCATAATATATCACGAAACTGAAGTTTTGAGGTGCATGTCTGAAAAACGCTCTGCACAATGCACCATTGTCGTAGAAATAAAATCGCATCTTCTCGTAAAAGCATAGCTAGCAGCCAACAATCAGTTTATTTTGAGAGATGGTAAGTGATTCTCATTACTTTAACTGCTATAAAATCGCCCCCTCTGAACAGACGCTACCAGCTATTTTCGATTAGTGTAAAATGGTCGTTAATATTCCTTAAGTGTATACAAACTTTATTTACAGTATAGTTATAAGTTAGGTGCTCAGTAATTTTTAATTTTTTTTTTGTACGATTGAATTAATTGCACTCAAATTTGAGGAAACACCTTCTTCCAAAAAATTCTAAAAGATGTTCCTGCACTTCTTGTTGTTGATTTTTCGCATAAATTTTTATTAAATTCCACTAGCGTTTTTTTGTGTAAAATTGCTGCAATTTCATTTCGAATCAAATGGTGCTGCAATCTGCAATGTTCTGACTAATTTCGAATTTGGTCGATTTGTTTCTAGCTGGAAAAGAAACGGGAAATTTTTCAAAGAATGTTACATGTAGGCTCATATTAGAGTCTGAAAGTGAACGTAAAAGATATCAGCCTTGCAACTTTGCAGGAGAGCAAGGCCGACAACATAATCAATTGTGAAAGTGTGAACTACTAACTCTGAGTGACTATCCGTCTGCTATCGAAAAAGATCACATTTCTGAATCTATTGAAAGCAAAGACGATCCTTGTAATGAAAGATTGACTAAATAACTTTGTCAGTTCCGTTTCCTCTAGATAGGCATGCAATGCAACTGCAAGGCGAAAGCAAAACCTCATAATTATTTGCTTCTTAAAGTACACTTAACTCTAACGGGAAGCAGACGATACACTTAGCACAGTATCTAATCCTAACCGACTATCTTATTGTATTAGCTTTAGCTTTCCATATAAAATGAGCATTTGTTCTGATACAGTTTTCCTTACAGTAAATTTGGTTGTGTAGTTGTTGACCAATGTGTTATGCATCCTAAAATACTTAATACAAATATGACATTAAATTCGTATTCCAAAAAATACTTATGCTTATGGAGTCACAGTAAACAAAAATAACTTTAAATCCAAACATCAAGACGAAATTTTATAAGAAATGAATTATGTTGCGTAGATATCACCTCATATTCCTAGAGTTAACCTATTGGCATGCAATGTGTTCTTATGAGAGCCGTAAGATAGCTTTTGACACGTATTTCAATGGTTGGGGTAGTTTTGAAAACTAAGCGATTTGATGACAAACGAATCTGCTTTCAATAGTCCCTTTCGTTGCCTGCAGCCGAGAACCTTTAGTAATTTATTTTTTTCGAAAAAGTAATTTTCTTAAAAAATGTGACAACAAAATGCCTTTGTATTGGAATGACGGTTTCTTTGAGAATGCCCCGACACGAGCTCACTTTTATAGTTTACACTGGATAACATATTATTCTCTTGCAAGTCAGTCAGTACTTTTTGGTTTCTTGTTAAGTGTTTTCCTTAAACGCTAAATGTACATTAAGTAATATAATAGAGCTAATTTTGGAATAAGATGGAACACGGCTTAATGTAAAACTAATGCAAGCTTTACCTTACTACTATTTATATAAATGAATGAACATTCAAGGAACCATTTACATTACTAATGAATGCCCTACAACAATAATCCTGCTGGCAATTATTCATACACTGGGAATTTTACTCAAATATAAGTTTACTAAGGTAGTTTCCGGTTTGTAAAATTTAGGCTAAAACACATGTCACAAGCAACCATGACAAAGCACATGCACTACTTTGGTGCTTGCTCTTCCTCAAAATTCAATTCTACCTGAAGGTAAGCAATCGTGTGTAGGAGCAAGTAATAACAAATTGTGAAAAGTGTAATTTAGCACCTGCAATAGCTCCCGCT
>JAHZND010003677.1:0-18409 GCA_027744115.1 Acrocyrtus sp. NNG-2020 | reverse complement strand
TGCTACAGGAAAGCTAAAAATAAGTGCGCAGATGTACATTGTGCTACTCTTTACATTTTCCGGTTAACCGTATATTAATTTTTCTATTTTTGTAATGCTATTTTTACACGAACTTTTTATTTTAAAGCTATATATAGTGGCTGTCACTGAATGCTGAATACTGAATCGAAAAGAAACCTTTGAATATGTAGTTAATTTATACGGGTTTTTGTATGTATTGTAACGTGAAATTATACTAATTTATGCTGATAGCGCGGTTGGTTTGCCAGTTTATTATACAGCAGCTCAGATTATGTAATAGTGCGAACGACTACTAGAAAGCGAAATGCTGCTCTGTTGGTTGGTACGGATTGCGACCGATAAGCGCATCAGGTAAATATCAGATAACGCTCACTGTGTGTGCAGTGCAATGGGAGACCACAAATTCCAGGCAAATATCAATGCTAAATGCTATCAAATACACACTTTTGTAGCGAATGCTGATGAAGTACTTTACTTATGTTTGCTGTAAAGTGGCACCAATTAAGCGATTATATTATAAATTAAAGGGATTAGACAGTTTGGTTCCGATAAGAGCACGATGAGATGAGAGCCGAGAGGCTTAGATGACTGACAAAACTATGCTGCCTAAATTGACAGTGATGCGATAAGTTAATTACACTAAAGCAAACTCATGCTCGAGATAATTGCAAAAGATGCTTAAATCCCAGTCTACATGTCACGTACAAAGTACAAGCCCGTACATACGCCCATGAAAAAATTGTATGCAAAATAAAATACGAGTCGGCTGAAATGATAGAGAGTAAAAGAAAGCAAACAAAAATTGATTAAAATTAATACTCACCAAATTAAAGCCTTCCCGGTCTTCTGCATCGAGCACTTTCACTCAACTTTATTAATTAGTTGTAGCTTCCGTTCCCACGAAGGAGTAGCGACGAGCCATGCTGAAGAGTTCACAGTCGTCCCACCAGTAAAAAAAAGACGAGTTGCTGGACCGGCGTGTGGAAATTAACTGAACCGGATGAGAGCGTGTAGAAAATATACTTTCCTTTCCGTTTCAGAAATGAAACTAGACTGGATCAATTTTTCATCCACGAAGCCAAAGCATCCAGCAAATCAACCATCCCTCCTGCCTTACTACCACCATACCACTCACTTAATAGGAAAGGAACGAGGCACGTTAGGAGAAGGACGTGGTTGCTGCTCGCGATGCTGACAACGAAAAATGGTGAAATGCCGGTGCCAATGCCTTCTATTCCCTCAGGCGTGGCGGCGGCGGCTTGAGCACTCTCCACGGAACTCCATTACCAGTACCAGCATCAAGCGTGTTACCAATATATACTGCGGCATGGTCATCTTATTCTTGCTCCCCCGTCTGTGCGCTGAGAGCACATCCTCTTCTAGCCGAGAAGTTGATGAGCCTCCCTGCAACAGCAAGCTTCTGAAGCCGGCAACAAGTGGTTGGTTTGTTGGAAGATCGGCATCATTGTAGNATCCTCTTCTAGCCGAGAAGTTGATGAGCCTCCCTGCAACAGCAAGCTTTTGAAGCCGGCAACAAGTGGTTGGTTTGTTGGAAGATCGGCATCATTGTAGTAGCACGTTCCACGCAATGATTCCAGTGAATGGCGCTTTCGGTTTGATACGGTGGACGCACCAGCCTTTTCCAGGAAAGTTACAGAGAGCCATATTCCTCCTCATTGCAAATCTTTTGGAGGATCCTTACCCCGAGAAGGCAATGGTGATGGATGCTATTTTGGTCAAAGATAAAATTAAAATAAAGTTTTAGTCCAACTCTAATTAATGATTCATTAACAGACAGGGATTTTACTGGCAAATGAAGTCACCAAAATGTACTAATTCTAACCCTATGATAGCGAGCAGACTATAATAGCTTTTCAATAAACGTAAAACGGAGCAATAAATTGAATAAATTTTACCTTATAAAAATCCAAAGCACTTTAGTTGATTCAGAGCTTGTAGTCCAGAAGGACGCTAAAATTCCAGATGCAGCTTGCGCTATGATGAGTGGATGAGCACTTTCTCGAAGCGATGAGTGAAGACTGACTGGACATGGACCTCTTCCCAGAAACCCTTTTAGTAATTGCAATCTTCACATCTTACGCTTGCATACGATACGATGCTACATTTAAACACACTGACCAAGACCAAGCCACCGCAACCGACGCTATCGCGGCATGGAATGACCCTCAGGCGATTATTTTTTAGCTTCTTTCTAGTTTCATCAAAAGCACAGAGCGCGTATTATCATCTATCTTTCGACGGAATTAGTAATCCTATCGTGTCGTATATATTCGTTCTGTATAATATTATCCCTTTTTTCTTGCATCACATCATCTAATGCTCTCGTCCAAGCCAAATGATAGGATAAAATGATACACATTCATTCACATTCTATTCTTATTCCTAGTTTGCTTGCTCATATTCCCTCTGATCTGATCCCATATACCAAGAACCCATTATTTAGTCAGTCATACAACAACGCAGCGCGCTGTTAAAATTGCATTATTTTACATCATGGCTATTCTGCTTCTGCTCATTTTTCCTCTCCAGTACAATTCAGAGATTCCGACTCCACCAGCATCATCGCGCATCGTTTATTCAACCAACCAAGCTATAAGCTAGCACTTATTCCTTCCCACGAGTTTTACCACTGAATTGAAGGCAGAACTGAATGCCCAATTTAGAAGTACTGCCTTGCTTGTGATGGATGACGATGTTATGTTGCAGCCGAGAAGTGGAGTTAAATTCAAGCTTGGCAATGTGAAAGCAGCCGCCACACAGCACTCCATCATACCCTTTTTTTTTATTATTTAATTGTGGGATATGTTTCTATTATATAATACTGGTCGAAGTCGTGGAACCCAGAACCCAAATACATGATGACCTATCGTCACAATGATGCTTGTGTAGTAAAATTCATCAAAAATGTGGTGAAATTTGTAATGGCAGAGAGTACGGGCGGAATCCATGTTAAAAATCAGACAATTAACAAATTAATCATCGTTATCAATCATATTTTACTATACACAGTGCGAGCGCACTGCTGGTCATGTAGGTAAATGTTTTCTCATTATGCCCCGTCAGATGTGAGAGTAACTTCATCGGATTTTTATATCGTCCAGTGGCTTTCTTGATCCAAACAAAAAAGAAAAAAGAAGACGACTGGTCGTTTCCACTCAGTCAACAATTTCCAAAATTAGGATTAAATTTGGAGTAAATTAGAAATGATTAGATTTTCTACTAGAATTTGGCATGTAAGAGAAAATAAAAGTAAGATAAGATATAGGTAAGTGTATGCTGCCAGATTGTCACAATAATAAATCGGGGAAATACAGACGAGACCAGCCAGCATTTACGATGACTTCAAAGGTAGGACAGTTTATGCTATGATATCTGTTCGATAATTAGAGGACTCCACAGTGAATCCTCCAACTATTAACTATCTATGTCGTTGACGTAGAAAATGCATGACTTCATTAGCTGACTCCGCACAGTCAACATTTTGAAATCGTATTGCAATATTAAAATGGTTAATGCCTAAATAGCAAAATCTTGACATGATTAAATAGTAATAAAGTAAAATATTAAAATGATGGAATGGAATGGTGAAATGGTAAAAGGAGGAAACGGTGAAACGAAGAAATGACCACAATGACCAACCCAACCTGCTAGCTAACCCGAAATTCAACCAACCCGAACCAACCGAGGTTAATCAAACCCAACCATACCCGAAAACCGATTAAACCAGACTCAATTCAATCAGTAATACATATGTACTTTTGAAAATGCGAGTTATCTAAGTACACATACTGATACTACTATACATAAAAATAGACCGAGTTTTTAAACGTGCTGCACTTATGTCTATACTCTTGTCATCTATTAAAACCAACTGAGATTTGAAAAAAATATATGAGATAATTCAATTTGCAAGAGAAAAACAGTTCTTTTATCACTGGTACTAGGCACTGCCATTGCCATTTGCCATAGGAGTATTCAAATCTTATAAATCATAAGGTTATTTTTTATTTTAGTGCCACACATCTTCTAGATAAAAACAACGAAGACATTTCTGCTACAAATAATTTTACTTTAAAACATTAAAAAATATTCCTTTTGTAAAGGTAGAATTCATGCGTGACTACAAAACGCTAATATTTATAAAAACAAGAAAAGAATTTAGCTGTAATTTCAAAATACATTCAATATTTAATCTACATCCATGGGTTGTGGCTCATGATCAGCCACAGTACCACTAGCTTCAGTGACCTCGTTTTCAGGCTCTGATTTTTGCTGCAGCATCATTCTCATCCGACGTTGTAGGCATCTATTATGTTGGAATTTTTGCTTTACCCGTTCCAGTCGATACTCCGTCTTAAATTTAGAACAGTTTGGAACAATGCAGTTCACTTTTGTGCAAAACTTCGCATGGGCCTTCCAAATTTGAACCAATGGGCGACATTTCTCGCATCTCGTTTCTGGAGTTCTTTGGCATTCCTAGTGTGCAGGTGTGTGTAGGTAGGTTAAGTATGTGCAAAAACAAGACAATTTTTACTCTACAGTTTTGCACAAATATCGTGGGTACAATATTGCTGCAGAATCTTGAAGACTTGAGTGAGACTTACATCTGCATGTTCCTTTAATTTTCGAACATCCTGACAAGGTCCATACTTGCATTCAGAATCCTTGCACTTCATAGCATGAAGTACTCCATCAACTAAGGCATGCTTGAACCGAAGCATGGCGTCTTCAGACTGCTGAGTCTTTTTAGTTTCAACTGGTACCATTTCGTGAATGTGTCTTTCCATATCCTGGCAAGCTCCACACATTTTTAGCGAGCTACACTCAGGGCATTGAAACCTGTTAATATAATTAAAATATTTAAAAATAGATATTCCAAATTACCAAATAAAAACAACAAGAACTCTATACAAAGATCAACATCAACCAATGGTTTTTTAGTATCCCATACCCTCGAGTGAAATGCAAGTTGCAGCTCGAACACATAAACACATTTTGGTCACCCAGATAACTCAGTTCAAAGAGAACAAGCATAGTAGAAAACATAGCTCTTCTATAAGAAGAAAACTCATAATGTCTTTCCATTGCTACCGACAATAATCCGTCCCTTCCATCCATTAGATCAGAATAAATGAGAAAATCAGCGTCTTCTGTTTCAGGCATCTGTTTAAAGTTGAAAATGTAGAATACATATCAGCTTATTAATTTGTTATCTACCATGTATTCATGCCATGATTCGCCCCATATCATATCCTTCATTTTTGCTGCGTAACATAGCTTACCGTCAATTTAGTAATTGATTCTGGGGTATTTATCACAACAACGAGAAATGAGTCCTGATGCCTTTTGATTACATTAATCATTTTTGTAGGCAAATCCTTAGCCATGTAATGGCTCAACCTTTTAAAAGTCTTTTTGGGCTTTTTCTTTAATCTGGAATCCGTTGGCCCACTTCCAGTTTGAGGTTGTGTACAATCAACTTCTTTCATTTTTTTCTCCTCCTCTTTGTCAATATCTTTTAACGAATCGTCCAAAATTAATGGCCAGAAATCACCTTCAAAGTAGGGCAGTTCATCAACTGGATTGAGGTTCTCATCAATTACATATTTATACAGATTCTGAAATAAATACAAGTAAATCTACATATGGTGCAACTATCAACAAAACCGAATACGCATCTGTTTACTTATTTAATTTTCCTAAAGCAACCTTAAATTCAATCACTACTCCTTCTTCTTGTATATACAATATGTACGCGGTTAAGGTTAATGAAAAATTATAGGACATGAAGCTAAAGGATGATGAATCGAAAAATGAATCATCATTTAGTGTATAATTTACGGACCTGTAGGGATAACCATTTCGATCTGGAACTCTTGCACGCATTAATGGCTTTAATTGAGCCATTCTGTCTCGAATTGAAACAACTCGTATTGTAACATTCACATCCAATGCTCCACTGCAAGTGAGATAGTTATTGACGCGATTTTCTATGTAGTCACTTAAGAAAGTCTTTGGTAAACTTTCGGCACACAACTTAGGTTGAGAAGTGAACATAGATTCAGGACCTCGGCAGTTTTCGCACACATATCTATTCATGAAATACAAACATGGAATTATCAATTATTGGTAACTGTAGACTCATGTAAAGACTAGTTCAATTGGTTCAAATAGTGCTAGTGCAACTGTTAACTGCACTATTAAGGAAGAAATCAGAATTATTTGTGTCATTATGCTAATATTACGGTAAAATTACCCCTCAGGATTAAAGTCATCCAAATACATTGCACAGATTTGGTGGATAAGCCGGCCACAGTCCTTACAAGGAACAAAGGGCTCTGGTTCCAAATGATCGTTCCTCACGAAAATAAATTCTTCTTTATTAACGTGCCTACAATTAATATTAAATTAAGTAATTGTACTTGTACTACTGAGACTGCCGAAATTAAAATAATACATGCTTCCTTTTAATAGTTCATGTCAAAACCTTCTTTCTGCCTACCTTATTACTTCATTTCGATCATTATGAAGGGGTACGAGATCTCCAGAAATTGCAGAGAAACATTTTTTACAATATATATATCTTAAAGAATAAAAACAATTACAATTAAATCAATGGATGTAGAATTAGAACATAATAGACTTAGAGAGGCATTAGCAGTTTTGATATGCTTGATTAAACTCACTCTTCTCCATAAGAGTAATAAGTTGTGTCCCTCGGAATAATGCACACACGCTTACCAATGCAAAACAGCGTGGGTGGTGTATAAAATAACCTCTTTCCACAGCAGAAGCCCATATTTTGCATAACAGCGTCGACATTATCTTCAAAAATCTTTCCAAGCTAAAAATAAGCAATAAATATGACTTGCGTAACAGAAACAATAACACGTAAGAATTACGAAACATACGTTCGCTCAGTAAATAAATATCGAAAAGTACAAAAATATTCAAGAACTTGTATTGTACGATATTTTGGCTTTTGTATATTAATACTTACCAATTCAGCTCCTCGGTACACATTTGAGCCTTTTCGGTTAAAACGCTTTGCATTATCTAGCATTAGCCAAACATCATCAATAAACTGCCACGGTTCCATATAATCCCCATTTTCCAGTTTATATCGGATGGTAGATAAATCCATGGGATGCTTAATTATTTCGTTGTAATTTACCAGACCTAGGGCCTACAAAATAAAATACAACTAATTCAATATTTTACTATTTGCCAGTTTACTTCCGACATGATAGTCCTGGCAAATACAATAAATATAATATATTTGCCACAGTTCCAAATTATTAATTTTTTTTTACCTCAACATCAACTGGCTGAAGAAATGGTCCTGAATGTTCATGACGAATCAAGGAATTTAGCACAGGATTCAAAAACTTGGCAAGCTTCCTTCGACTGAAAACTAAAAGTATAATCATCATGTTTACATGCAAATCAAGCAATGTATAGCGGTAAACAAAAATCAATTAGGTATATAATTTTATTCGATATGTATATTAATTAGTAATTGTATTTCTACTTATTATTCACCTCGCACAGTTTTGCGTTTCGGTGTCTTGTACTCAAAACACTTCACCACAGGCTTAACCCTTCCAGTAGACGCAGGCGCCGTTGATATTGCTTGCTCCAATTCACTGATGTGAATCTCTTCAGTTTTAATAGTGATTTCCTCGGGCTGAGGCTTCTCCGTAGATTCATCAGCTTCAGTAGTGGCCGTTCCCATTTCCTCCGCTACAAGTCAACATTAACAAATTAATTAGTCATTATACATTTCCTAAATTGTTAACTATAGTCACACGAAATTTGGAATGTGTGCTAACACAAACGGTGTTGTAGACTGCGAGTAACCCTACGGCCAACGCCAACATACTGTAAATTCAGAGCTTCTAAAGTGGAACATAGCGCTGCCTCACTCCTAATGTCTTCATTCAAAAAACCTTCCATCGCAAATACAAAATTAAACTAAACTGTTAACTGAATTTAAATCCCAAATGAAGCCAAACTATGTAAACTATGAACGCGATATTTAATTAGCCATGGCACGCACAACGCCATTTGCGAGACAACTGACTACCAACTAACTACTGGTTTGACATCCGACTCTTTTCTTGTCTGTGTCGATTTTTTGCATTCTGACTAATCTTTGATCTTTGGCGTTTAGAAAACGTATACCAACAAAAACTATAACTCGCGCCTTTCATTTTGCTATATTAAGTTTCAAACTTACCTTTTTCAGTCGACTTGTAGAAGTTTCAAAAGTTCAAACTTTGATACTAGAAAAGCGCTTTTGTAAACGTCTTCTTCGGTAAATGGACCTGTTTTGTTTTTCGCTACTGAACTGGAAATCCACATCTGTTGTCACTGCTGCCTGGGCTGATTAACATTTTCTTCAGCTAATATTAACCCACTTCACAGCTTTTATCAGTCACTGCCCTAAAATCAAAATTTAATTGGAAAACTAGTCCACAACAACATTTCCGTTTTTTATTTCAATGTTCTCTCGGTCCTAGTTTGTAGTTTGGACCTCTACTCTGTTGCTAATAAAAGCTTCTACAATTCAACTTGCTAGCTACCCGCTTTCACTTTTGCTTTATGGCTAGTCGTGCTATCTCAATTGCGGGCTTCTCTTCAGTCCAGAGATCCAGCAGTGCTTGGTTGAGTGAACGAGTCGGTGTGTTGTGTAGAGTCGAGCAAGAAATGCGAAGTCTCGCCTCACCGGCTTCAATACAAAGCACAGCTGTCGCCCAGGTGCTGTGCTCATGCTCGTCAACGTACCTCTCATGAATTTTTAAGAAGTGGTTTTGTGCAAGTGAAAAGTATTTAGATTCATTTCGGGTCTTTCGATTTTTTCTGATTAGTTGATTAGTACTTTGAGCAACTTCCTGAAACAAATAAAAATGGCACTAAGGTGGGGAATCATAAGCTGTGGAAAAATCAGTAGTGATTTTGTAACTGCGCTGACAGCGTACAAAGAGGACCAGCACAAAGTTGTGGCCTGTGCTGCCAGGTCTATTGCGTCAGCACAACAATTTGCCGAGAAATTTGGAATTTCCAAGGCCTATGGCTCCTACGAAGAGTTGGTTGCTGACCCTGATGTTCAGGTGGCATATGTAGGGTCAGTGAACAATCAACATCTTCCGCTCGCCAAGTTAGCAATGGAACACGGAAAACACGTTCTGGTTGAAAAACCGATGGGGATCAATGCCAGAGAAACGAAGGAATTGATTGAGTGTGCTCGAGCAAAGAAAGTCTTTCTAATGGAGGTAAATAGATTTAATTAAAAAATAGATATTTGATTAAGATTAAGGAGAGATTTAGAACTAATGAATAAAGAATAACTTTATATAAATATATACGGATAATATGCTATTTGTCTCATAAGGGTATTTGGAGTCGATTTTTCCCGGCTTATCAAAGACTGAGAGAAGAACTTGCAAAGGAGACGATTGGGGACATTGTGCAAATAATATGTAATTTTGGAACGCTATTAACTCATAAGGACCGATGCCGGTTAGTTTTAAAAATTTGGGTTTCGATTTCACCGGGTGCTTTTGTGCAGTCAATGTAAATTCAAACTTAGTATTAAGTCCTACTAATCTGACTTTTATTATGAAATACCGCATAGATTGAAGGAGCTGGGAGGCGGAACCATTTTGGACATTGGGATTTACAATGTCCAGTTTACATCTATGGTAATGGGTGGCCAGAGACCGGAAAAAATCATTGCTGGGGGTGTGCTAAATGAGGATGGAGTTGACAATGGTACTAGTACAACTCTAATCTATCCCAACAATGTAGTCGCTACCATTGTCTCTAATGGACGTTGCAAAATGGATAATACAGCGTATGTGTACGGGACAAAGGGAATTTTGAAGGTAACATTTTCTGGGGTCTAAATTGCCCAACCTCCTTTTAGTCCTTTCATAAACATTTATTCACCCCTTTTGTAATTTATATGTAGGTTCCAGCACCTTTTTGGTGTCCCATAATGTTCGTCACTCCCAATGGTACAGAAAACTTTGACCTACCCAAGTGCAAAAGCCCTGTTCAGTATGGAAACAGTGAGGGCCTTGCATATGAAGCGGAGGAAGTTCGAAAATGTTTAAATGAAGGGTTACTAGAAAGCCCTCTCATGCCGCTAGACGAATCGCTACTTATGGCTGAAATCATGGAAAGTATCAGAAAACAGATTGGAGTTGTCTATCCACAGGACTAGAGTATGTCACATGATGCCCATAACCAGTGACCATTGCAGAATGGTGTCGGGTCATTGCTATATGTACAAATAGATAGACAACAGCCATCAAGGGATTTTAGGTACTATACTTTGATAAATATAGAAAAAATGATACATTAGAATATTACTTACATACAACCAAAATAGTCATAATAAAGAGTTTGTCAACGTTTAGCTTCGAATTTATTGCTGCCACATTAAAGTTTTCATTACAATGAACTCTCAACAGAAGTTTTCGACTTCTGTCCATAAAGTTAAGATATTATGCTATACAACAGCCTCTGACTTTGTGTAACTAGTGGCCACTTGTATTTCCCCTGGACTGTATTGTATCATAACTGAACTAATAGTACAAAGTCTGAAGCAGTGCAAATGCAAAGCATCATAAATACACCTAGTATAGAGTTACACAAGCTGTCAACTAAAACTAATATCACTGAATGAAATAGTGGGCACATATTGCTATTCTTTGCGTAATAGCAAGATAAATAGTTAAAGTTAAATAAATAAAAGTTCAAGATACACACTGACGTCAATAAGCAAAATTCTTGTCCATCAAATCAATTATATCATATTAGCTACAAGAATCAGAATCACCGCATATAAATTAGAAATTATCATAAAGCATAATCCACTGTAGTAGTTTGTTCTATGAAGAAGAGATTCGAGACTCTGAAAACCGAATTTGTTTTACGTGGCAATTATCTGTATTTTGTTCGGTAGCTTTTACCGTTCTTTGCATTTATTATTACACACACATACATATTTAGAACGTTTGTGACAGAACTGAAATACAGAAGAATAATGTCATGTTCGAATAATACTTTTTCGCTTCAGATACAAAGTTTATGTAATTGAGATTCTACAAACCAAACATTTTTGATAAAGATAAATTAAATTAAAAATTAGCACCACAAAATGCACAAAAACACTACATAGTACACACATCTAATTACAGCTAGCTTGTCTGTGCTTAACACTGTCTAAACTGCTCCCTTGTGAGAACATTAAAAGTTGTTTTCATTCTGATAAGTTATATGAGCTAATTACTCGTCTACGTACACTGGACTCATTTAATCCATTTCAGCATTTTGTGCTGCATCCAAAATGCTGTCGAAGCAAAAAGGCAAGAAAGAGTATCCTGTGCCAGCGTAGAATTTATTCTGAAACTCCACCCTGTAATTCACCATTTGTAAATATTAGTAGATACTTTTTTAAAAACTAAAGTTCCAATATTTTTCTCAAATTGTGGGTTCACTCACCAATGCAATCTGAGTGTGTGCAGAAATGCAGACAACCCTTCCATTAAGACTAAGATACCTACTGTCAACACAGCCCAAGCGCCAAAAATTGCCCATAATACGATTCCGCCATACCAATTTGACTGGGCCAAACCAATTCTCATAACCATACCCCAGAGCACTTCAGATAATTCTAAATATTTCAGACAATCACAAACATGAGAAATGTTATAAGCTACAAATTATAATTAATAACTTTACTAATATATGTTTTGTATGGTATTGAAGGTAAATAATTCTTGATTCGATGTGTTATACTCACGTGCATGAGCCAAACTTAACGCCCACAACCGAAGATAGGAAGCAGTGTTGGAGACGCAACCAAGAACATATTCAATGGTATGAATTCCCTGGTGGATGCAGATGTCCTGAAAACTTTCCTCATCATCGTGACCTCCACTAGGTACAGCCGCTTGGCCATCGACTGGCATTTGAGATGAACCACTTTCATCGACGATGCCACCTCCATTGACATTATCAAACTGTAATTACAATCAAATAGTAATATTACTTTAACAGTTTGTTCGAAACTTCGAAGGGTATATAAGGGGTCTTTGTTTAAACTGGAACTCGATTTACATTTACATAGGTGCACCCTGATTTGAGTTACGAATTACGATGAGTATATTTACCTTATTGTGTTGCAACTGACGTTGTTTATAGATCAGGTATGGCTTTGCACACAGCATCCATGGAACACAAATCAGTGCAATTGCAACAAGGAACCGCTGAAAGCCATCTTGTCCTGCATACATGTATGCTTTGCATCCGCCAACGTCTGCTGTATGCTTCCATAACACCATATTAATGAATGTTATCAATACAGATGGGGCACAATGCGCACCCTCGTCTTTTCGTTCCGGGTCTGCCATGGCCGAATAGTTGATCCACTTGTGGAAGATCAGTATACACAAGTAGAAGAATAAGAAGGTCATAAAGATTATTTGAGGAATGAATTCACAGATTATGTTAATTCGTCGTCTAAAAAATTGGTGGTTCCATAATCCAACGATGACCCCGAACATCATATGAATTACTCCAATGATGATTGACACTTTCATTTTGTACGCATTTAGGAAATTAATCTTGTTCTCTGCAACTTGCCAAACTGGGTCCATTCCTAGTGGATATGCTGTATCTTGAAATGCCTTTTTAGGATCCAGCATTAAGGTTTTGGATTTCCGATTAAATATAGCCGTAGTTGCATCCGGCACAAACCACACCGACCCAAAAGCATTTAGTGACTTTGAAAACACGTCGTTATAGATTAAGCCAGTATACATGGAGAAGAAGCCCATTAGAAGAATTATGTATCTCCCCCCGAAAAATATATTCCATATCTGAAAAGTAAGAGGGAAATGAAGCAAAGTTCAAATAATAAGCAAGCACCTTTAGTTTATCAGGTAGTTGTTTCAAGCAGACCTCATTTGTTGACTTCTTCGCTATCAGTGGTTTTTCATTCATTACCATCCAAGCAGCAAACACGGTCATAATAAGTCCATGACCTAAGTCGCCGAACATCACAGCAAATAAAAATGGGAAAGTAATGATGGTGAATGGTGTGGGATTAGCTTCCCTGTAAGCAGCTACACCATATGCGTCAATCAAATTTTGAAATCCTTTCGTGAATTTGTTTAAACGAAAGTAGGTTGGCGGAACTTCCTTTGTTTCCATTCTGTTCAAAATCGGTGGGACTGAGCTACCAGATCGTTCCTGAAAAATAACAAATATAATAACGATAGTGAGAAAAAATCTTCTAAGTCTTCTTAAGTTAATGGGTGGCAAACTTAAAAATTGTACACTTACGGTTCCTCTACGTAAAGCCAGATGAATTGCTTCAAGATCCAAGACTGGAACCCAACACTCGGCAATTAAACATTTTTGTGTGACATCCAGGTTGAAAAGATTCAAAGTGTGGTAGATTGCCTTAATTTTTCGAACTTTTGTAAACCACATTTTAATATTTTTAGCTGCTGCAACTAGGACACGGTGCCGATGGTCTTGCGTCTGACTGAGAACCTAGAGATATACATAATACTTGCATACAAAATTTGCAGCAGGAATTTCATTTAAGTTTTCAAACCAGAGTAACTATACAATCTTATGTACCGTATTTAGATCCTCAATGCGTGTCATTACACCAATTGCCATTTCCCTACGGTCATTAGGTGTTTCCGGACATGGGTATAACGTTGCTCGGAATCCTTCACAAATCTTTTTTACTCTTGTTTTTAATTGATCTCCTTGAAAAAATATGATGAAGACTGATTTGTATACTTGATCTCCCTAAATATTTAAACACATTGATGAGAAGAGATTCCAAAAAATAATAACGTAACAATAAGGTCAACCAAAGTAGTAATACATACCGTTGTCGGATCTTCCAGTGGATTTTCAATTTCTGCTTGTCGAAGGAACACATTACCTCTACACGCCCTCCATAACATACGTTCAAATGCTGGAATTCGCTCTCTCAAAATAACTCCTGCCACAAATCTGTGTAATTTATAATTATTTAAACCATTGCCAGCTAATACAGCTCAAATCAACTCACAATCAGTTGGAAGTAATGAGACATCATTATTCACTTAATAAATAGTAGTAAAAGGCTTTGGTCACTTTAGATCACTGCGTGGAAAAGTTAAATAGGTAGTAGGTAATATAATTAAAAGTACCCCAATTGTCCCGCTGTTTTGGATGCGAGGTCCATCATATTCGTACCATAAACAGATTCTTCGATCAAGTTTGCAGTTAAAGAATCATCCACATCTCGTGTTTCTCGCTTCCCAAATAAACACGAAACATGATTATCATCTAATTTTTCTCAACTCAATTTCCTAATGCATGGCCCTATTTCTTGAACATAACCAACACAGCTACCATCTTGTTTTATCAGTGACTGAAAGTGGTCTACTATCCAATGCATTCTTCACCAATATTATACGCTTTGCATGACCTGGCCTAAAATTCCTACGACCTCAAATGAGAATTCAAAGTTCTGTTCTACCTATATGGGTCACGTTTACCAAACTGCGGAACATTTTTGACCAAGAAGAGCAGTGCATGACAAAGAACGCTCAAGTTTAGTAAAGAGACCAAAGCCTGTACAACACATACAGCAAAATTATTTGCCGTTTCTTCAGCAGCACCACGCAATTGCCACAGCCAAAGCCAGTGCAACAGACCAATTGAATATCAATAAATTAGGGCAAGAATGTATGTATGTTTATTACTGAAAACTACTAAGCGATTACCCCAGCTTCAACGATTGGCCACCCGCTCTTAGACCTTCTTCTCCAAGTAAATTCACTTGCTCATCTTGATCACGACTTGGATCTGCCATCTGTGAGTACGTGTATTCATTATGACAATAAGAGAGGTAATCTGCCTACTCAATTAATTTTGTTTTATCCATTAAACAATTCCGAAAATAAAACCAAAAATAAGCAGCGTCATCCATTGAAGGCAGGAACATCCAAATTCGGGAGTCAGGATCAGTGGTCCATAGGAGTTAAAATAATGCAGGAAAGCAGGAATACAAATATTTCAAAACCATAAAAGCAAATTAAATTTAGCAAAATTTAGACGAAATACGAGACACTAAGCATACAGTTTACTTTTACTTAAAATACCTAAATAGTACTATGAAATACCTAAGATATAACATACATAGTTGTAATATGTACTGATGATACACAAAAACTAAAATTTTACTCACAGTACCGACTGACAACTATTCATTCATTGATATCGAAAGTGAATATACGCTAACTGAGCCTGAACTATATCTTCATGTACTGTATGTATAGCAAGTAAGGTTTGTATACGTGGTATAGAGTAGGAAATGCCATTTCTACTCCACATAAGGAGAAGGAAAAGCAACTTTACGGAAATTCACTACATGAAATTACTAAATATTATTATGATACGAATGCATTGAAATATAGACCGCCACAACACGATAACAATACGATATTTGTACTATTACTACTCAAATTAAAATTTCGTATAACAGATGGAATCCTACATTTTTAAAATGATAAAAAAATAAACGAATGCATGTGTAGGTAGGTATATTATAAACTGTCAAATTAAATTAAAACTGAGGCCCTATATACGTTATCGGCAAAAAATAAAATAATCCACATGAGGTAATAACAGGTGCTTATTATTCTTATCATACCTCGTCAAAGAAAACTTGAGTTTTCTTTAAAATGTGTTTTAACTCCGTCAGTTCCAAAAAGTTTCTTTTCAATGCTTCAGCATTCTGGTTGACTTCTCTCAGCTCATTTTCCAACTTTTCGAAGGTGGCCTAATTGTAAAGGAACATTTAATTTACGTTAAAGATAGATGAATTATAGATTCATATTTCGTAGAAATACGTCCATAATTGACCCGACTAGTTTATTTAGATATTTTTATTACTTCAAGATCAATCATTTCTCTGGGCTGCGGTGCTTCCACTATTTCGCCAGAGTCCAATGTTGGGATACCATCCTTTTTAATTTCCTTTTCCAAATATCGCAATTTTCTTTCCATTTCATCGCATCTCCGAACTTCGTTTACGAACTTTCGTTGAAAAGCATTTACATCTGGATTAAGCTATAGAACAAAACATAAATATTAAAGCCACAATGGTAGGATTTGACATTCATGAGCTACCTACTTTAACTTTGATGCATTAAAGTTTACAATATATAATACATACATCAATGAAAAATTGCAAATACATTACGAAATTGACTATTTCACTTACATCTCGAAACTGTGCTAATCCCAATTCACCAAGTTCGGAAACACAAGCATAGGCAGCTTCACTTTGCAAGAAGAGTTGGCAAAGTGCCATCTCCTCACTTCTAAACAGTGACCCCATCTTCGCTGGTTAGTTAAAATGCTCTACCTTTAGATAAGATGTCTAAATTTAACTAAGTTTCATCCTGCTCAGCGCTAAAAGACTGAAGTTTACGTCGACGCCCTTCTTTTCCACTGAACACTTACAAAAAATTGGAAGTACATACAAATTCCTCCTCTCCTTCTACTTTCTCCTTTAGGCTGTACAAGCTTCTCCCATTGATTTTTACGGAAACATAGCCATGAAGCGAGGCTGTAGTGCTATGGTACTGTGGTGACTAAAAAACAGTCCACCCGGGCAGGTATCCGTATCCTCCCGAGTCCAACTTTCTACCTTTCCCTATTTCCTCGGAAACTTTCACTGCGACTGTGCTCAATATAAGCTGATCAGATGAGACTTTGTTCGGCTATCTATTATCCTTTCCTGGAAAAGTTAAAAGGTAATTTATAAAGGTCAGAAAGGTCTATATAGCTTCCATGTCACTCACCTCATCACCAATCACTCTACTCACTAGCGTTTGTCAATTGTATGTATCTCTGAATGTAAGAAAGTTTTTGTGCGAAATTATCATTTTTAAATTAACCAGTTGCAATTAGGTATGGACGCAACTCATACGTAATCCGCAGTTCGCAACTCTACTTTTAACAATTTACCTATTCATTCGGCGCGATGAGTATTTTTCCTTAAATCCAAATTTATTTTCGTCAAATCCGTTAAAAACTGTAAACTCCCCCTGAGAATGTCGTGTTGTTCTGCTCTTTGTCACTTTTATCACTTGAGTTCCGAGATTCCACATTCCACCTCTCACCCCTTCTTGTCCTCCGTCATTACTTTTTAGCTAATCTCTCTGCCTGTCCACTAATCCCTAATCCTATCCAATCCATCCACTGCAATTTTGTAACCACTTCACATCATGAAATTTACACAGGAAAGACCTAATTAGCCTAAAATCACCTGTACGCCTGTACTTTTTGAAGCTTTAGCCGTACTGTGTTGTACACAGTGACAGTGCACCTGTCTCATGTTTGCGTGTTTTCAAGTATGTTAGGCTGTCTGTGAGTCATTCATAGATAGACAGAAACTCATACAGAAATGGATCTTTCTTGCAGAACAATCACCCGACCCGATGTGGCCAATTCTGTTGTGAGCTGGGGCAACATGAAACAAAAACATACTCCGTGCTTGTACTTTACTTATCACTTCTCATCTCGCGGGATATTTGCCAGCTGGTCTCTAAATCAATTTTGCTACATCTGTGATACGAAAACATGCAGTTTGCAATGGCTGACGCACTTATTTGTGCAAAATAAAAAGTTTACTAATTTTTATAAGTAAAAAATAAACACTTATTATAGCTGAAGTGCAAAATTCTGAAATTGGAAGTTGTTTCTTGAATTAGTTCAGGAATTCAAGACAAGGGAAATTAAACGAAAGATTAGCGAAATTAACGATTAACGTGAACGAAATATTTAATGAGTGAAAGCGAGTGATTTTAGGATTTTAATGGAGTAAGGTTGGCTGATTTTGCTAGTTTGATCGTGGACTTTTGTTTTAAGGCTGAGAGGAAACTTGTCCTATTGACCTATGGATACCGTGAAACATAATCTGTTGGAGCTGGCGTCATGATTGAGTTTTGTACGAAACGTCGCATGATCATATCTGTTGTTGGGCTTGGAATGTAAGGGAATAAAAGTGTTTTTTCACGTAATGTAATTATTAACTATTGCTTGTCTAAAATTGCTGCCTTTTTGCTTTTGTAGACTGACCTTCCTCATTTTAATTCTGGAAGAGGTGCTGACATCCGGTCCATTAAATCACTCCCCTACACCTTTCAGCGTTAATCAAAGTCAGTATACTTAATTAGCAGACATACTTAATTTCTTTTTCATTTGGATGTTGTGTTGAGTGAGTGCTAAAATAATTATTGTAATTTTTATGATCTGTTACTTTGTAGGTTCAGAAAAA
>JAHZND010003676.1:0-10892 GCA_027744115.1 Acrocyrtus sp. NNG-2020 | reverse complement strand
GGAGGGAGTAAGCCTATTTTTAGGGAGTGTGGAGGGATGGGTACACACTATTTTGGGTGGGATGGTGTGGTGAGGGAGTGCCGAATCAAACGCCCATCACTGGTCTTTACGGTAAAGACTTTACCTAAGCTTCGGCTGAACGATCATATGCTTTGGTACGTCCTTCAAGTCAACAACTAAAAAATCAAAACAACTCATTTTTCAAGAGGCAGAAATTAGTGTAGTGTGATTTTGTTTGGTGCAGAGAGCCACAGCGATCTATCCGGTCCTGGTGCAAAAGTTAATTTAAAGAAGCACAGTGTTCAGTTTTAATTTTTTTAAAATTTAGCAAAATATTATAAAACGAACAATCAAGTTTTTTAACCGAAATTGAAAGGGGAGAAGCTTTGTCAGGAATCAGGATGAGCCTGCAATTAATAGCCGAATCGTATTCTCATTGTGAAGAAAGTGAGGGTGCTGATGAAGTTCATCAGAGTCATGCGGGGGACATTAGACAAAACCAATTATGTGAGAGTTTAAGCAAAAATTTGGAAGGTTCTAATCTAACTTTGGGAAAACTAAAGTGTTTGAAAGTGTTCGAAGGGGACTCAGAAACGAAAGTGCAGAATGTAATGACAATCAATAAGGGTACTGCTGCCGTCAATAATCCCAACCCCAGGGTATACAAGTGTCCATACTGCTTCGTAAAATCTATGGAATCGAAATGGATGATTGAGCACGTAAGTCGTTTCTAAATTTAAAGAAATTAATATATTTACTATTAGATTAGATAAAAATGTGTTTCAAATGAAGTACTTCTAACTCTAATATAATCAATGCCATTAACTCAAACAGCTTCAACTCCATGTTGGGCCCAGCAGCCTTTCAAATTTAAAAGGTGCTAAGAAAGTCGAAGTAGGAGAGAACAAGGTCTGGTACAATATATATCCGTCTTTAAATGCGCTTGGAGTCCTTTTGCAATTAAAATCTTGATTAAATATATTTTTCGTTTTTTGCTGATTGACAGGAAAACAATGAACTGCAGGAAAGTTTCAAAAATCCGGATAGTTCTAATCTTCCATCGGGGGAACTCAAGTGTTTGAAAGTGTTCGAAGGGGACTCAGAAACGAAAGGGCAGGGCGTAATGACACATAACAAGACTAGTGCTGCTGTCCCAAAGGTGTACAAGTGCCCTTACTGCTTCGTAAAATCTATGGAATCGAAATGGATGATTGAGCATGTAAGTTGTTTCTAATCGAATAATATTACTATACTTTTAATACATACTAAACTAACGTTAATTAATTGAGTTGATTTCAATTCTAAACTAATTAATGTTGTTAACTTATAACAGCTTCAACTTCATATTGGGTCCAACTCAGAAACAAAAGGGCAGAGCGTAATGACAAACAACAAGTTTACTTCTGCCGTCAACAACCCCAACCCCAGGGTATACAAGTGCCCTTACTGCTTCGTAAAATCTATGGAATCGAAATGGATGATTAAGCATGTAAGTTGTTTCTAATCAAATAATATTACTATACTTAATACTTACTATTAGATGACTAACGTTAATTATTTGAGTTGCTTCTAATTCTAAACTAGTTAATGTCGTTAACTTATTACAGCTTCAACTCCATATTGGGTCCAAGTCCAACAATCTCACAAATTTAAAAGGTGCTAAGAAAATCGACACAGGAAAGAACAAGGTACCGTACAATATATCCGTCTTTGAATGCGCTTGGAGTTCTTGTGCAGTTAAGACCTTGATTAAATATATTTTTCGCTTTCTGTTGATTTATAGGAAAACAATGTGCTGCTGGAAAATGTAAATTTTGACACTAAGAAATCTTGCAAAACCAGCAAACTCAATGGAGGCAAACGATTCCAGTGTGTATTCTGTAAGGCATTCCACAAGCACAAAAGCGGACTAATGAAACACGTACACAGTCATACTGGAGAAAAACCTTTTGAGTGCGAAATCTGTCATATCACCTTCTCACGGAGAAGCAATCTATATCAGCATAATATTCGCAATCACCAAAAAAATAGAAACGTAGAAAGACGTGTGTACAGTTTGCGACAAAAGATTTTTGGGCAAGCATGATCTGGTCCGGCATGAACTTCGTCACTTCGGCTATTTATATGATCACATGACTACTCACACTGGTGAGAACAGGTATGAATGTAAACTTTGCAGGAGGCGTTTCTCATGGTCAGGTAATCTTTCACGTCATTCAAAAAAGTGCACATAAGCAGCTCTCTGAGCTCGCTTCTCAAGTAATTAAGAAAAATTAAGGTTAAATTACCAGTTAAAATTAAATCATTGTTATTGTGGTTTCAACTTTTTCCCGCCAACTAATTAAATATAAAGCAGAATTTATTTCTAATTTAATTTTGTCCGCTAGTTAATCATTGAACTGCTGTAGTAATTTAATTATGAACTTTTAGTGCTTGGTGGTCCGAGTTCTATACTTACTTACAAAATTCCGTTAATACAAAATGTTTACTTCTGAATTGGAATTTCTCAATGATAAATGTTAATAAAATATTATGTTTATATCTTAACTACACTCAAAGCGGGTTTTTATTTATTAAAATTTAATTTAAAGACCATATGCATGAAACTTGTGATTGAGAAATATTCTCTCGTACATGATTTATAATTGATAGGATAGCCCCCTATAGGACTCCTTCCCTAGGTAGACATTACGAAAGTGTGTCTCCTTCAGGAAATAAGGAATAGTAAACCGAGGAACGTAAACAGCTACCTTTCGTTTGTCACACCCAAGAAGAAGCTCGACAGTTCCGGTTTCAGCCAGTAATAATATTTTTGTAATTAAAATATCACGGCTGACTGACTGCATCTGCTTAACCATCCGCTGCCAGTTTGGATGCTTGGAACGAAACCAGAGCACTGCCTCTAGCAATAAACTTTGAGTGGAGTTCCATCTAGCTAGACTGGAAATGGAATGGAGCTGCTCCAGTACTTCTTTACTGTCATACATTCCCTCCGATGATACCAACAGGTATCCCATTTCGGCATAAGCATTCAGCAGATGCTGCCCGTCAGTAAAAATCCGTTCGCTGTGTACTTTTCTATCAGCCGTAAGAACAGAATCGCTGGAAATGTAGAAAAGAAAGCCGCGCACCCATAGATAATTTATTGTAGTATAAATAGTGACGTTGTCCTTCGTCAGGTGGTCGAATGACTCGTAGTAGCGGGGCTTTGCAGGGAGCACTATGTGGTAAACGTTGTCGTTCTTATAAGCGTTGCTCAAAACTATTCCCAACAGTAGGAAAATTCCAAACTGAACTCGAATAGGGACACTTTGCTTAAGTGTTCTGTCCAAAAATGGGTTCCCTTGCTCCAGAAGCACCTTCACAATAGAGAGCAGCTGCAGTTTTCTTGATCGATTTTTTGAAGTACATGCATGGTACGGCATCCGAGAACATTCGATGAGCTGCGACGAGGACGACCACAAGGACTCCGATGAATACCCAGACTGGTAGTTGAAAGCTGCTAACTAGCTGCATAAATGGGAGAGGCATTTTACCTCTAGTCCCACATGTCAAGAATCCCATTTTCCTCGTAGGGTCGTCAAACCGAAATGGGTGATGTACTTAACGACCTCTTCCCTTGGAGGTCAAAATTTTTGGAAAAATCCCCCGGAATCCTTTTTCAGGAATGGGCTTCCATTGACCATTGTCGCAAAAATTCCAGTGCGGATCACGTTGAGTTGCATCAATTAAGTACGTGTAATTCTTGAGCACTATCTTGGTAAGATGTACTGTAATCTGCTGCGCAAGAGTGTAAGGATTCTTCATGGCTTCCAGACGGGAAGATGTTTTCTTCCAGTTATAAATGGAAATGCTACTGGAACTGGAGCAAGCGTGACGAAAAAATTCTTCCCAGCTACTGGTTCCTCCATCTAATGTTATTTCCCAGGGCCACTGCAAACTCCAGCTGCGTTTGAGCTCTTCTTTGATCCTTGCTGGTTCTACTCTATTTCCAATAAAAATGGGAGATTCAGACGAAAATATATTCATCGGTGTTGCTATGAACTCTACTGAGTGTAGTGAAGTTTCGCCCCTGTTTATTACGATAAATGCCCCATTAACCAGACCAAAATGGACGAGCCCTTTTGCGTCGAAATTCGCGATGTACGTGTGCAATACCCAGAGTAATGCGTTTTCCAAATTAAAGTTTCTGAGAGAGTCCCACTGTGGTTGGGTAACGACGAAAAAATGCAGGGACGGAATTGTACTGGGAAGGAGTGCCTGAAATGATTTTGCTGTGCTGGAGTTTTCCACTGCTACGCGATTCATCCAGATATTGGGGTACTTGAGACCTGGTGAGTCAATAGGGACTACAAAAGTTGCATTCTTATTCAGGGGATGAGGAGGAGGAAATATATCGACGCTTATTTCGCAATTCTGCGCTTTAGATGTAGACACAAAGCGGATGCGATCAAATTGAGAGCAAGTGTACCTGTATGCGTCATACTCCATCCATTCTGTGTTGTTGTAGAGAAGACAGTTTGACAAAAGTTTTTCCGGTGGAGCTTCGCCTGTATCCAACATCCATGTCACTTCTGATCGGCGATGCCGATGAACATCTTCTTTTCTCATTTCTTCAAATACTACTGGAAATGGCTTCCGGATAATAACGGGAAGTCGTAGTCCAGTAATGTGAAGTCCCATAAAGTTAGTGAGGACGATCAAGCAGTTGTCTTCTGTATAGGCATCCAACCAATCAAGATTGGTCCGGACGAGGGCTGTTGGGTAGTCCCAGAATGAACTCATGTTCTTCCAAAATATTTGCATTCGTTTGTTGTTTGAAGGTGTGTGTATTCTAGGTAGTTGTCCCAAATTATCTCCATTTCCAGCTGGGAAGGTTATCTGCAGCATGAGACAAACAAGGATAAGCCTCGTTGAGGAAAATTGCAAATGGTGATAACTAAAGTCAGCATGCATCGCCATTTTTCCTTGCTTCTTTATGGCAGAACGTACGTTTCTAATAGGGTATTTATGTAAAATATTTTTTGTATAAGAGTAAGCTCCTCTGAATTTTACATATTATCTCCCTAGCATGAAAGGTAAACTAAAGTTAACGAACAGCTTTTACCCTCAATTCTGTCTCATTGCTATATTAAATTAGTGCCGAAATAGTTTTCAGTTAATTAATGCTTCGTGTTTTATTTTTCAAATATCATAACCAATATTTATGTCAAATTTCTATTTAAAAAAATAATTTCCTGTTTCGTGATAGAACCAATAGATATTGAACTAAATACTTTCCCAACCGAGGTAATTACTTCTTCGTATGTTGCTTAATTTACTGAACTTAAGCATCTATAAACGGTCTATTCCAAGTTTGGAAATAAGAGCTCAATTTTATATTTTAGTTATTTGGCTTCTACTAATTTTTTGGTACTAATATCAAAAGATAATCAAATAATGCGAAAGTATACATACCTACTCAGCACAGTAGTAAGTACCGACATGTTTTGTATAATTATAGATCTAACAAAATTACAATTCAATATTTAGTTAAGCTAACTAAGCATCATAGTAAAAATAATTTGTATTAATTAGTAATAGTGTAAAGAATCTTTAGACTACAAATTCACAAAGATATGAATTTTCCTCAGTGTGAGGACGGGTTAGAAAGCCGATTCCTCTTTCGTTTGTAAGAAGGGCCACACGGCCGTCCTCATTTCTTTGACTGGGCTCTCCAGCGCGCCAATGGAAATCGTTTCGGAGTGGTAGACCGCTCTCCCAAACATAGGAGTTATTTCCATTCCATTTCCCAGCAAGCCAGATATTCTCAAGGCCAGTGCCTTCCAGCCCGTTTACCCACTTGAGAATGTAATCTTCCTCCTCTTTCGTCTCCAGCTCGGCGAATTGTCCTTGAGATCGGATACAGTCGAGATGAGCTTCGTCGTAGGTTTTCTATCAATTCAGAAATGATTTGAGCAAAATTTTTAAAATATTTTTTTAGTTAATTGTTGACAAGAAAAAATTTAAAAATAGAATATCAGAAAAACGTACAGGTGGCCACACAACAATCTGATATGCGTTTTGGAGGTCATTGCTAGGACGTCTAAGTATTCTGATTTCTTTTGAAGAAGGAAGTGCGGAGGCAGCAACCGCCACCAGTAACAAAATAGCGAGCACACCCTTCATGCTAATGCACAGAGAAAGTAAAAATTGAGTTAATAGCAATTAGCTCGTTGGATCCGAGTTAGTTGAATGAATGCCAGTTGGTAAAACTAAGCTCGTTTTTATACGCAAAGCTTGTTTCGTTTCAAGGACTACATATCACAGTCTCATTAATAAAGCGGAGATAAAAATGTGATTACGTAAATGCTCACGAAATATTGCAGTACAACGTGCGCACACCGGCGTAATATTAATGTGATTGAAGTATTCTTGAAATAGTGTGATAGTGGTGCAGTTTACATTATTTGTAGATATTAACTTTTCTGGTAAAATACGTCACCCAAGTACACTTGTAAACTGTCAAATTTCAATAGCTTAATTAAAATTATCTGTGATCTGTAAGTGATCAAATGTATTTAATTAAGTGAAAATGAAGTCACATTTTATCGTGCGTCCTCACATTTCCTTGTATACTTCAACTTTCAACTGAATTTTGCGCAGATTGCTGACGTCGTACTGTCACTCTACATTTTCATCACGTATGCTATTGGATATAATTATTTTCTCTTGTATCTTAAAATTCAAGTGGTTTCTCATATATTATAGGGAATAGATGGTAAGGAGTAAAGTTACTATGTAGTCGCTACGATTATAGTACAGGGAGAAATCCACGGTAATTGAATATAAAAGAGCGCACTGATTTCCCAACTGGTATTCAATCAACGGAAGCTGAGCTAATCACTACCAGAAAACCGAAGTTAAGGATTCACGAATAACCATGCAAGGAAAGCTCGCCGTTTTGTTGTTTGTGGTTGCTACCACCTTCGCCCTTCCTTCACCAAGAGAAACCTTCAAATTTCTAAGACAGCCAAGCAATGTTGGGATGAGTATCAGTGCAAATGAAACCGTTGGATATCTTCTTGGTCAATATCCGTTGGTAAGTTTACATAAAATATATTTTAATTTTAATTTAATTTTAAATTGCTTTCACTGAATGTATAAATATTTTCAAATTAAATATTACAGAGAGACTACGTAAACGCTCGGGACTACTGCGAGCAACGTGGCGCAGTGTTTTCAGAATTGGAGACAAAAGAGGAAGAAGAGCACATTCTCAAGTGGGTTCACGGGTTGGGAGACGTCGAGATTACCTGGGTTGCTGGAAAGTCGAATGGAAATGGCTCATATGTTTGGGAAAGTGGTCTTCCACTCCGTAATGATACCCAATGGCTTGTGGATGAGCCCAGTGAAAGGAATGAGAACGGACGTGTTGCTCTCCTGGCAAATGAAAACGGCATTGGAATGCTGACGCGACTTCAGAGTGAGGAACACTCCTGCCTTTGTGAATACAAAGATGAAGAATCATTTGCCAAAGTTCTTAACTTGTAGGCGACGTAGATCTTACATCGTGTAAACTATTCATTTAGTATCAATTAAATTACATTAGGTAATTTAAAAAAAACTTTTTACTCATGTCAGTTAAAATAATTTTATTTGTCCCTCGTTCCAAAATTGAAATAAAATGATAAGATAATATTTATGAAGTTTTATGGAGACCTATTTATCTATTGGTCTCCAAAATTTGTAATTTTTTCAATTTATTGAATCCAGCTAGATACACATTATGTAGTTAGTTATCTTACGTACCTCATCTAGGCTTTCAGCACGTGCGTTTGCAGCCTGCTCGCTTCAGCATTGACTAGAATGCAGCCCAACGATTGACTTTAGTTTGTCTTTGAGCAAAAATCTATCTACTCAAAAAATACCCTTAGCCGACTTTTATCTCAATTTAACATTTTAAAACGCTATTCGATGGGAAAGTTGCCTGGACTACTGGGCTAAACAACAAGACTATTTATAAGAGATAGACCAAAAATTTAGAAAAGTACCCGAAGTACGTAAGCCAATTTTCAATCGGCACGTGCAACGTACCTAATTTTTGGGCCAGCAGCAACTTCTACTATCTCACATTTTTTTTGAAAATAGCAACATGCGATAGCTCAAATCTGTCTGCATAAGAGTAATCCAATTCGCTGCCGAGCTTTTAGAAACTATGTTCTTCAGAAACGAGCCTCTACTTATCATTAGTTCCACAGACGCATATCGGCATTGCCTCTGGTTAATCTAATTTAGTATTAATAGCAATGCATCGATAAGGTAGAATAGACTTTCATAGTTTTAAATTAGCATGTCTACCAAGTAGTGCTTTAAAATTCTAAAACTGAGATAGAGGTCACATTGCTATTTGTTGTGAGAAAAATGACTTTCGCTCAATGACAAACTCATGGCACTTGTTATGGGGGGCTCCTAGGAATAAGACGCAAATATGTCTTTGTAGCAAATGAAAACTTAGCACGGCATCTTTCAGGCTATGAAATGGGGATAGGAGAGGCGGCACACAATTTGTACTCTCTGTATTCATCTAAGCTTATTATTACCCCGTTTCAGTATGAAAACAAATTGGGAATGCTATTACCCAATCCATATTTCTCAAGAAAAAACTGGCGAGGAATTAGAGACGTGCCTTTTGCGTGGTATGCAGAATTCTCTAATCTGTTTAGCGATTCACGTCGATGCCATAATCCACAGTCGAGACTTGGTGCTAAACTTGCCAGATAATGACTTCTCTAAACTCTCCTACCCAGAACAGGAGGAATTAGGCTTGTACTTGTTGGTAATAGTCACAACCGGGATCATGTTGGTGCTGATGTACATAATTCAGACGAGCACTGATGCTATCTGTTTCGTCATTAATGACTTGGACATGAAATTTGGAACAACATATGTTGGTAATTACATTCTCTCAAATATTCGTTAACTTGAATTGATTAAAACATTTTAAAATAAATTTGACACTTTTTAGGATGGTCGAAATTTGAGAGGGTCCCGGATTTTGGTGAATTTGCAGTGTACATTTGGGTACCATTTTATAATTTCGTTGTACCTGCAGCTATAGCCCTTGGGTCACTCGTGCGCGATTATGATATGTTCGACCGACTGCGCAACATGATTGGCACTGATGGTGTCCTTGGAATAGCTTCAACTACATTGCTCATATATGTGGTTGTTTGGTTTGGCTCCATAGTAATGGGTATGACAGTTTTAATGGCTTTTCTAATAACCTTGAGAATGTCCCTTCTGGTAAAGCATAATCTAGAGGCAAGTCGAGAAATGAGAAATGAGCAAGTACTGGGCGGTCGCTGGGAAATTCGGGGAATCGAAACAACCCTTGAAAAAGTGTGGACGAGAGTCGTCACGGAACTATGCGCTCGAATTGGAAAGGGAAAGGCTTCTCCTAAGAAGGATGTCGAGCTGGGAGTGATGGATGAGGATCGACCCGTAGCTCAAACAGGTTCAGGTAAAATGTCAGAATGCATAAAAGCATCTTGCCCCAATGCGGTGTTTGGAGACAGGCATAACTTGCACATGCAGACTTGCATATTGGCAAATACTGCAGATGACGTCTGCGAACTGCTCGGTCCCACCTTGCAAGGAGGTGCATTATTCGCCTGTAGTATATTTAGTGTGGGCATTACGCAGAAGGACATAGAGGGTGCCATAATAGGTGTACTAATTCTTGCAGAGGTTCTCATGGTCTTAATAAATATGACACTGCTGCATTTTGCATCACAGCCCAATATTCTCACAGGCGATCTAATATTATTCTGGAGGGGAGTTGTATTAGGTCGAATTGAGCGAAGACAGGCGAGGTCAATGAGAGTTGTCTCACTGTCAATGGGGCCGTATTTCAAAATACAGAAAAAGTCCGCCATGGACGTTACAGACACTATCCTAAACAACACGGCCACTTTAGCCGCCTTGCAATGAGCATACAATAAAAAGTGATGAATTTTATTAGAATTTAACGCCTTTGCGCTTTAGTTGTACTTGAAATTGTAAAAATTAAATAATTGGGTTATAGGTTAGTAGATACCTACTAGGTACTACAAAAGTACTAGGTACTTCTATCTAAATAAGATCTGTGTAAAATTTATGCATATTATATCTTTTTTTAATTTGACATGTCACGTTTGCAATTTTGTCATGCACAGAAAATAAAACTTGGGGATGCAGATACGCGTAAAAGAATTAGTGTAAGGTGCTTGGCAATTATGAAGGCTTACGGGGGGAGAATATGTAATTTCTCTTAACTAATTAATAATTAACCTTTATCTACGTTTCGTCTTTTCTAAATACTTTCAGAATGTTGAACAATGTTACTGCTTATGTATTATTACAATGTGCTTTAAATAAATTTTGAAATGTTATATCGTCTAAATTATCCAAAAGAAGTAAGAGATTAATTGGAAGTTCATAAACTATTTTTTATTTTCAAATGTCCCCATATAGCTAATATTATTATTGCCCAATAGTGAGTAGAATATATTTCCAAATAAATTCTAAATAATTTTACACTCATTTTCATACTCGAAACTTGAGCAAAGTTAAACGCTAAATATGCTAATAATGTCACTTCTAATTGCTAACGATTGTCTTGTGAACTAGTGCCACTGCAACAACTATGGAACAAATTCTGTATATTATGCAAATTTAAACTGTTCATTCAAAAATTCAAAATTATTTTTAAGTTCTACTGAATTTGCATTAGCCAGGCTCGAGAATATCCTTTCCTGGCGAATTTAGTTCCTCGATACCTCATTTGCAATAGACGGTATAATATATCAAGTGAAAAATTGGGCTCGTATTTTTTGTCATAGTGCGTAGATAAGTAAACTTTACTTATCCAC